>OX235274.1:133673338-133754674 GCA_944472155.2 Trichobilharzia szidati
TACTACTTTGCATATTAGCTAAGAACTACAACATACCTGTTCACCCATCATTAACTCTCAGTCTCGTCAGATGATGACTGCGTAGATAGATAGATGGTGAGTGCATTTGTTCGGTTAATTGTTTAGTCTCACACCCGCTTCGAAATTATCTAAATATGTAGGTCAATTTAGAAGTAAACATACTGAAACATACCAATACCATGAGACTGAATGCCTGCGAGCGTACCATCGCCTGTTAATGTTCTTTCAGTACTGTGAATGCATACGACTATGGGATGACCACTCAGTTGCCGTACATCCACACCTCTAAGACGGATATTACCTTTTCCATCATCATAACACGGACTTTGATAATAACAAATTGTTTATTCATCTGTAACGAATCCATCACTATGAGTTTAACTAAGGTACTAGGTAACGTCTGGGAATCAGAGACGGTTCCATCAGACTGGGGTAAGTCACTTATTATACCGATTTTCAAGAAGGGAGACAAGTCGTCATGTGATAATCATAGGGGGATCAGCTTAACGAACATAGTCTCTAAAATCCTAGGCTCAGTAATCATGAACAGACTAAGCCGAACTCGGGAGGAACAAACGAGGGAAAATCAAGCGGGCTTTAGGCCAGGTAGAGGGTGCATAGATCATATCTTCACTCTCCGACAGATCCTAGAACATAGACACACTTTTAGGCGTCCAACAATTGCTATATTTCTTGACTTGAAGGCGGCCTTCGACTCCGTGGATCGAGAGGTTCTATGGCAATGTTTGACTATGAAGGGAGTGCCAAGAAAGTACATTGCACTAATCAAGTCACTCTACTCAAACTCACGTTGCTGTGTAAGGGCTTATGGGGAATTGTCATCTGAATTGATAACAACCAGTGGTGTCCGTCAAGGATGTCCACTTTCCCCTTTTCTGTTTAACTTCATCATAGATATGCTAATGGAAGTATCCTTAACTGAACTTAATGACTTAGGAATCGACTTGTTACCAGGGAATAGTCTTATAGACTTAGAATACGCAGACGACATAGTCCTGTTAGGGGAGGACGCTGACAAAATGCAGAGTCTTCTGAACACCTTGAGCAGCAATCTTCGTATGTTTGGCATGCGATTCGCCCCCTGTGAAATGTAAGATGCTGCTACAGGACTGGACTACGTCAACTCCTAGCTTAGTGATAGGGAGTGAAGTGATAGAACATGTTGACCACTTCTCCTATTTGGGAAGTTGTATCAGCACCAACGGATTCATTGGTGACGAAATCACAGCACGGATCCAAAAAGCTCGGGCTGCTTTCGCCAACTTACAACATCTCTGGCGTAGGCGTGACATCCGGTTGTCAACCAAGGGACGTGTATACTGCTCATCAGTTCGCTCCGTCCTTCTCTGTGGCGGTGAGACGTGGCCATTGAGAGCGGAAGACATGGAGAGATTGTCTGTTTTTGACCACAGATGTTTACGATCTCTTTCTCACGTTAGGTGGTATAATAAGGTAAGTAATGTTGACGTCAAGAGTAGAGTGTTGGGCAAAGAGGGAAAATCACTCGAAGAGGCTATGAAGTTACATAGATTGAGATGGTTAGGCCACGTGCTGCGCATGCCTGACCATCGTCTCCCCCGACGGGCATTACTAGCTGATATAGGTGCAGGCTGGAAAAGAGTAAGCGGTGGCCAAACAAAAACATGGCCTCATCAATCCATGAAATCCTTGACAGTAAAACTGAGTCAGGTAGGTAGGGAGATGCAGACTTCTGTGTTGGGGCCCGCCCTCGGGACTCTAAGAATCAGTGGCTGGAGACAATAGGTGACATGGCTCAAAATCGTTGTCAATGGCGCAGATGTATTCAGTCTCTTTAACCTTCATATTCCTTTCTACCATTACTCATTCTGTTTCACTCTTATACTTATCTAAATTCTATTGATTCTCTTCTCTCATTTTCCTGTCTACCTTTGTGTGCTATTTGGAACGTGGCAACTGGAACTGCTGCACTTCGGTGCCAAGTTCTATGTTGAATCCAGACAGACAGACATCACTATGATGTCCGAAAATAGGGATATATGAAGAAGTGAAGTCTTCATTTACATGTATTTATGTAGAAATTTGTGTGTAGTAGAAATGAATAAAACTAAAAAGCCAAATGAAACTCTCCGGTATTGCTTCACTGTAGCTGCATGTAGAAGCACATTTGAAACCATAAAATTACCATAACTTCAATATATGTGATTTGGGAATATTGACAGAATGATACAAAAGACTTAGGCTTATGTGTAGTTAGCTTTTATTCCTTTAAAATTATAAATACATGTTTTACCGTGAAAGTTATCTACCTGAAAGATCCCAATACGCCTAGAATCCAATGGTGCTGACTAAACAAAGAACTAGACTTCTCCTAAGAATGGAATCCCAACTGAATGTCTTCTGTTATTTCACAGACGACTCCTCGTTTATCGTCCACCAGAACTCAGTACTCAGGACTTTAAAACAACCAGTTCGCCTAATGTAACACAAATGTATTAGTAGGTAACTCTCTTAGGGGATTCAACTTCTCCTGAATACCTGTCTGCTACACATTCAGGGTTATTGGGGCCTGTCGCCATGTTTCGAAAGACACGGATATTCAGCTCAAGTGGGAAGCGATAGGAACTATCTCTGATGGCTTGTGGACTTCAACCTCCTCACATAAATGAATTAAACCGTGAACGTTATGTGCCACATGGTCTTCACCAAAGATAGACGACTTAAAGTTGCCTACAAATTTCATCACCGCACTTTTCATATCGTAATGCAAAGGTGGTTCAATGAATGCTTTGGATTACTTAAAATGTAACAAATTATGAATATTCAGCTGTGGTTCTAATGGCATTTGGGGCTTCCTCCCTGATGATTTGTAGTCGAACTTCAATGTGACGAAGAAGGCCCATGTGAACATATTTCATGGGAACGCTTCGATGTCATGTAATCGAGGCTGTCATGAGTGACAGTGGTCGACAGTATGGATCGGGACGTCATGAGAGTGAGTTCTGTCGAGCTATAAAAGCCAGTCTCCAGCCATATAGTAGGTAGACAAGGACTCTGTTACTTCTGAATTTGACGAGGAATACCGTCGTAATGTCTCCTCTGACTTTATCATCTCAGTTAGTGGTATCATGAACGTTTCACTAGACAGGACACATAGCATGAAGTTCTCATGGCGGTTACGAACAATAAAAGGCCGTCCAATCAGAGGAGAATGTTTTATGTAGTGCCATCCGTAAGTGAATTTTGTTTTCATTTCAGTTTTCAGGTAGCGTTAAACGTTCTCACCAGCAAGGTAGAGCTCACAAACTTACTGTCATTTAAAACGTTAAGGCATCCATTCTACAATGGTTCCATAACAGCCCCGCTGGTATGTTAACGGTTTTCCTGCCCCTTATTTTCAGACCATCATGGATGTAAACAACGAATACACTGAGTGAGTATTCGGAAAGCACTAACCAGGTTGTTGACTTCAAATGAGTGCCATGATGTTTGAACTGTTGGTGGGATAGAAACATTGTAAATAGATTTTTGATTGGTTACAGGATTTCATCATGAGCTGACATCGGTTAGAGAACCATTGAAAAGCCTGGGAGCACTGGATGACCGTTTCGTCCTAGGTTGGGACTCTTCGTTGGTGCGTACCAACCGCGGTTCGAACCCAGGACCTTCTGGTTACAAGACGAGCTCGTAGAGCAGCTGTCCAGTACTTTCAGGTTTTCCAATGGTTCTGTAACCGATGTCAGCTCGTGATGAAATCCTGTAACACCAATCAGTCAAATCCCTACAAACCAATACTTGAAGATTTTTGATTATTTGTGAATATATTTTCTTTATACTTCACTAGTTTTTGATGTTATAATTTTTTGTATTGACACGGTATGTACGTTGGTAGTTAGTTGTGAATACATCGTGTAGTTGATATGTATAGTGTGTGTGACTCACTGCATACTCATTGGAGCGTGTCCACTGCAATAATGTGATGACAAACTTAATGTCCACTTTGGGAACTTCGGTACACACTGATGGTCTTTTGCACCGAAATTTCTTCTCTGGACTCGAATTGTTTTCTCATACAAGATTTTCTGTATTAATGAGGTTTGTTATTGTAATTATGAGGTAGAATTAGAATTAGTATCAGAAATAGGCGTCTGAATAGTTTTCAATAGAGAAAGCTCTTTAGCATTACTATTCTCTTTTAGTGTGCACGGTTCAACTAACTTTACTAGTACGTCTGAGAATTCCATATTAAATTGGATATATAAATGCTTAAAATAATGAAATAGCCTCATTCTGCTGTTTAGCGTTTTCAAATACATTTTATTGTGTTTACAATGGTAGCAAATGTTATTATTATTATTATTGTTTCCTTTAGTTCTTAGAGGGACATAGGACTTCAGCTGCACCTCTTTATTGCGTTCGGTTCTCTGCCAACGTTTTCACCTGGCTTCATGTCTTTTTTTCCTTCACGTTCCCCAATGGAGCATAGGGCTTCAAGCTAGTGGCTTGAAGTTTCTGTAGCAGCGTTTATTTTATAGGATGAGGTTGCTAGCCTCATGCCCAACCTTCCCTCTTCACCAGCATTATTTCTGGCTTAGCGAGGTAAAGGAGTGCGTCGGCCGGGCATCGAACCCCGGACCATGTGCATGGTCGGCGAGCGTCCTAACCGCTATGCCACCGGCGCCGGCCGGCTCCATTTCTGCTCACATGCTTTCATCTCTTCTTCACATGACCTCCTCCATGTCAACCTTGTTATGTTATTTCAGTGTAATTTTTT
This sequence comes from Trichobilharzia szidati, assembly GCA_944472155.2. Taxonomy (NCBI): domain Eukaryota; kingdom Metazoa; phylum Platyhelminthes; class Trematoda; order Strigeidida; family Schistosomatidae; genus Trichobilharzia; species Trichobilharzia szidati. The sequence continues at coordinate 133,678,134 of OX235274.1, forward strand.
CTCAAAAGTCGGTAATTTTTTAAGGTTATGATGCTTGGTAAACGCACTTATGTGGCATTACCTCACCTGGCTTAACCTACTGCCATAGTTCTCATGACGTTTCATCTGCATAATACTCACTTGCTGGAAAGTTCTCTCCGGAGCCGTCGATTTCCAATTAATTTGTAGGGGATATTCTAGCGAGCTCAGTAACAGAACAAGTGTTTGAATAAAATCCAAGTTCTTGAGATGATAGTGTACCAGGATATTATAAAAAATACAGTAGTGAAGTTATATTAATTAAACGGTTACTTGGATATACAGTTAAAGTCCACGACTAAAAATTATTAATATAATCCACAGAAGCGTTCACTGCTGGAGTCGTGTCGACTGATAAAAGCTGTGCACCGGTTATAGGCTATATTGACTCTTAGCTTAGAAATAGGAAGTGAAGTGGTAGAGCGTGTTGACCACTTCCCTTATTTGGGAATTTGCATCAGCCAACGCCAGCGGGTTAATCGCTGACGAAATCTCAGGACGGATACAGAAGGCTAGTTTAGCACATGCCAGTTTACGCCGACTGTGGCTTAGTAGACGTGATATCCGACTGGCTGTTGATCAAAGGGCGTGTGTACTGCTCAGTAGCAGTCCGCTCCGTCCTCCTTTATGGCTGAGTGGGACATGACCACTGAAAGTGGAAGACATGAAAAGGCTGGCTAACTGTCTAGATCATAGGTGCCTGCGTTCTAGGGTAAGCCATATTGAGGCTAAGCATCGAGTGCTAGGTAAGGAGCGAAAATCAATAGACGAGGTTATGAAGTCACATTGATTGCGATGGTTAAGACGTGTTACGTGTGTGTAGCCATCGCCTTCCTAGATTGTCAGTGTTAGCTGACTAATATGGGATCATGTTTTTTTTTTGATTATAGCTTTATTCCACACCGCATTTTTTGTACAGGTATGGAATTTTCAGCATGTGATATTGGTAGCCCAAATTTTGCAGGCCGATCATAGATATCAGGTGTGCGTCGGCTAGGGATCGAACCCCAAACCATGTGCATGATCGGTGAGAGTCATAACCACTGTGCCACCAACTATGTTGGAAAAAAGAGAGTGGTGGTCAAACCAAAACATAGCCTCATCAGTCAATGAAATCAACAACAGTCAGTTTAAGCCACGTAGGAAAGTGTAGACTTCCTGACTGACTGGTTGGGGTCCTCGGGATGGTAAAAACCAATGATGGCTAGAGACAGTTGATGATATGGTTGGCTCAAAGTGATTGTTCTCAATGGCTGGCTGGTGTAGATGCATCCACTCCTTGTGACATAATTTTCAATAAAACTTTTGTTCTTCGTTATTACTATTCCTTTGTCTCACACCTCTGTTTGCCGTCTCTATTATGCATTTCTTTTTACTTTCTTCTCATGCTTTGTGTGCTACATGGAGTGTGGCTACTTGCACTGGCGCACATATGTGCAAAGTTCTATGTCGAAAACAGACAGACAGACAAACAAAAATTGTGTACAGTGTTTCCAATTTCAACATCTAACATAAGAATGTACAATTGTATTGTTACACACTCCACAACTCTGTCGTGACTAGATGTGTTGTCCAGTTGATCGATGTTGTTTTCGCGTCTACTGATATAGAAATAGTGAATACTATTATAATATATAAATAAAATCAATTTCAAATCACATGTTGTGTGATGTAGTTGAGTGTGAGTGAAGTAGCTTAAGTTTGCAAAGAAAACTCACTTTAAGCCTCTTTTTTCAGCATTGTTGTTGTAAGTCATTTCAAATTCATTAGGACTACTACTACTATTACACTCAATTGAGCTACAGGACAGCCGACTGAATGAATGCATCTGTTGTATTGGAAGTTCTTGTGTACTGTGTTTTTCAGCATTGAGTAGCGAGTGATGAGTAATCATTCAGACTGTCTGTCTGTCTGTTTTCAACATAGAACTTTGCACATATGCGCGGCAGTTCAAGTCGCCACACTCCACTCCATGCAGCACACAAAGCAAGAGAAGAAAGTAGGAGAAATGCAGAACAGAGACAGTAAGTTGAGGTGTGAGACAAAGGAATAGTAATAACGAAGAACAAAACAGTTTCATTGGAAATCATAAGTCACAAGGAGTGGATGCATCTGCACTAGCCATTGAGAACGATTTTGAGCCATGTCACCAATTATCTCCACCCATTGGTTTTTTACCGTCCCGAGGCCCCGAACCAGTCAATCAGGAAGTCTACACCTTCCTACGTGGCTTAAACTAACTGTTGTAGATTTCATTGACTGATGAGGCCATGTTTTGGTTTGACCACCGCTAGCTCTTTTCCAGCCTGGCCCTATGTCAGCTAACATTGCCCGTCGGTCGAGGAAGGCGATGACTAGGCATACGTAACACATGTCCTAACCATCTCAGTCGATGTAATTTCACAGTCTCGTCGACTGATTTCCCCTCCTTACCTAGCACTCAACCGAGGCCTAACCTCAATATTGTTCACCTTATTATACCACTTCACACGGGAGATAGAACGCAGGCACCTATGATCAAAGACAGCTAATCTTTTCATGTCTTCCACTCTCAATGGCCAGAGCAGAAGTACTAAATCATTCGGAGGCTTATATAAGATCACCAAAAAATCGATCAGATGTTCTTGGTGCCACGTGTTTTGTTAACAAAGACATTCTTTTCTGTTGGGTCTTAAGAGCCAAGCAGATTGTATAATTTCTGTTTGGTTAAAGCTGTCGATCATAGAACTCCTGTAGTATGTAGCATTTTGCTTTGTCCTTCTTATTCTTTTTGTGACTGTGATACACGGCCGTCGAAAATGATAGACCAGAAGAGGTTAACTGTCTTCGACGATAGATGGTTACGCTGAAACTTCTATTTTATGTAAATACAATGGTTAGGAATGCGTCGGTGGCACAGCGGTAGGATACTCACCAACCATGCCATATGTGGTCCGGAGTTCAATCCCCGGTCACCACCGACGCACTGTTTTACCTCGCTAAACCTGTAGTAAGATTGACTGGACACTAGTAACTAGTGCCCAATCAAAGTATCCACTACAGTCCTACAGAAGGTCAATCGCGAGCCCGAATAGCTCAGTAGTAACCTCTCTGACTGCAGCACTCACTAGATGACGCGGGTTCGAATCTCAGTCGGTGGGACATGAGTTGCTTCAAGGCTGCAGATACGCCTTACTGGTTGACTGTTGAGTGCCAACTAACACGAAACCTGGCTGGCTGGCTGGATTCAACATAGAACTTGGCACCGAAGTGCAGCAGTTCCAGTTGCCACGTTCCAAATAGCATACAAAGGTAGACAGGAAAATGAGAGAAGAGAATCAATAGAATTTAGATAAGTATAAGAGTGAAACAGAATGAGTAATGGTAGAAAGGAATATGAAGGTTAAAGAGACTGAATACATCTGCGCCATTGACAACGATTTTGAGCCATGTCACTTATTGTCTCCAGCCATTGATTCTTAGAGTCCCGAGGGCGGGCCCCAACACAGAAGTCTGCATCTCCCAACCTACCTGACTCAGTTTAACTGTCAAGGATTTCATGGATTGATGAGGCCATGTTTTTGTTTGGCCACCACTTACTCTTTCCCAACCTGCACCTATATCAGCTAGTAATGCCCGTCTGGGGAGGCGATGGCTAGGCATGCGCAGCACGTGACCTAACCATCTCAATCTATGTAACTTCATAGCCTCTTCGATTGATTTTCCCTCTTTGCCCAACACTCTACGCCTAACGTCAACATTACTTACCTTATTATACCACTTAACGTGAGAAAGAGATCGTAAACATCTGTGGTCAAAAACAGACAATCTTTTCATGTCTTCCGCTCTCAATGGTCACGTCTCACCACCATAGAGAAGGACTGAGCGAACTGATGAGCAGTACACACGTCCCTTGGTTGATAGCTGTATGTCACACCTACGCCAGAGATGTTGTAAGTTGGCGAAAGCAGCCCGAGCTTTTTGGATCCGTGCTGAGATTTCGTCACCAACCAATCCGTTGGTGCTGATATAACTTCCCAAATAGGTGAAGTGGTCAACATGTTCTATCACTTAACTCTCTATCACTAAGCTAGGAGTAGACGTAGTCCAGTCCTGTAGCAGCATCTTACATTTTACAGGGGCGAATCGCATGCCAAACATACGAAGATTGCTGCTCAAGGTGTTCAGAAGACTCTGCATTTTGTCAGCATCCTCCCCTAACAGGACAATGTCATGTGCATATTCTAAGTCCATAATACTATACCCTGGTAACAAGTCGATTCCTAAGTCATTAAGTTCAGTTAAGGATACTTCCATTAGCATATCTATGATGAAGTTAAACAGAAATGGGGAAAGTGGACATCCTTGACGGACACCACTGGTTGTTATCAATTCAGATGACAATTCCCCATAAGCCCTTACACAGCAACGTGAGTTTGAGTAGAGTGACTTGATTAGTGCAATGTACTTTCTTGGCACTCCCTTCACAGTCAAACATTGCCATAGTACCTCTCGATCCACGGAGTCGAAGGCCGCCTTCAATTCGAGAAATATAGCAATTGTTGGACGCCTAAAAGTGTGTCTATGTTCTAGGATCTGTCGGAGAGTGAAGATATGATCTATGCAGAGTGAAGATATGATCTAGTTCCTAGGTCCAAGGCTTCCTATGGTCGATTACCTCCAACCATCTAAAATAAACTTATCTAGTACGGTATTATGATTATTATTATTTGAATTATTGTGTTCTCTGTTTATTTCAGGAAATCATGTACAAACTCGATCCATTAGTACAAAAGTTAACGCATTTTGTACATACAGACAGTATGTATAAATTGAAAAATCTATTCCCTCACTCCAATGATTCCAATATTATAAACAACAACACATCCTGTACAGCACACGCCACAAGTGAACGTGATCAGACTATACTGAATGAATTGCACCAGTTGGACAACAATATCACATTCTTGTTGAATATATTCAAAAGTTATAAGCCAAAGAAGAAGAAGAATTGTGGTCAGACGTCGACGACGAACACTGCTACTACCACTGTTAAGCCGACAAATACGGCTGCCACGACCAACACCACTCCCACCGCCACTCGTACTATTAGCACAGCTGAGACTGCTGCTTTGAAGAAGTCTTTCGTCGATGAATTACACGAATTAAGTAGTCATGTGAATAATCTTTTAAATTATCCTAAAGCGGATCCTACTACTGCTAATACTAACGCTCAAAGTGTGCAGGCCCTACTAAGTCGACTAGACGGTGAACTCAACAGTCTAATCGATCTATTTACAAGTTATCCTAATCAACTGGTGAGCAGAACAACAACAACACCTTCTACAAGTGCGGCGATGATGAATTGCCTCCTCCCCATGAGAATACCCAAGGAACCAGTAACTCTTATTATTCAATGTAATCCAAATAATCCTCCATTATCTGTACTGCTGTTATGTCATTTATTGATTACTAATCATTACAGAGTAACAATTAAATCATTTAAACATTCAACAGTCATGAAGGAATTGCCTCAGTCACTTGAGAAATTCCTGGGACTTTTAACAATGAATAACACTACTACTACTACTACGGTTGCTGCATCGACGAAGACGACTCCTATTGATACAAATTTAAACTTACATTTCATCTGGAATTTATCATGTCCTGATTGTGTTATATCCTCATTTGACAAATCGATTACACCGTCAAAGCTATACGGTGAATGTATGCTAGTCGAATTGATCTACAGAGTGTTTGAATCAGTACAAATTGATGATAAGCTGTTATCTCTGATTATAATGATTGATTCAAAGTTGTTACTGCCATCATTATCGCCATCACTGTGTACTTCGTCGACGACTGTTGTTCAAGCCTGTAGACAAGAAGAAGCACTCACCACACTGAATGCTCATTCATATTTTCAACGAATTACACGTGATTTCCCATCAATTATCGATTGTTATTTATATACGTGTCTAAAACAATTGAATTTGTTCAATGTACTACCGGGAAATTTAAAAGTGTGGTTGAAATTTTGTCAGAAATGGAAAAGTTTTACTTTATTATCATTGTAACAATTGGAATGTGATATTGTATAATTAATTAATTAATTAATTATATACATTCTGGTGTACAGAAGTTTTGTTTTTTTGTTCTGCTTTGTTTTTTGTCTGTGATGAATGTGCATCTGTGCGTAATAAACTGATCTAGGTGGTCGACTTTCAACTAGGTGGTGGTGGGTCAGAGGTTCGAAATACCCCCATCGCCTTTTTTGCCGTGCAATGCTAGGTGACATGAAGTTGGATTAGAAAAGAGTTAGTTTGGTTTTTCAACCATGTAGGGAAATGTCTTCTTGGGGTTTTCGGGACTTGGGATGCTAAGAATGAATGGTTACAGACTATTCTATTGGTGATATGCTGCAATCTCTGAATGTTTGGCATGCGATTGACCCGCTCCCGCCAAATGTAAGATGATGTTACAAGACTGGACTACATTGACTCCTAGCTTAGAGATAGAAAGTGAAGTGGTAAAGCGTGTTGACCATTTCACTTACTTAGTAAGTTGCATCAGCCAGTGCCAGCGGGTTGATCGCTGACGAAATCTCAGCACGGATACAGAAGACTCGTTTAGCATATGCCAGTTTACGCCGACTGTGGCTTAGTAGCCGTGATATGCGGCTGGCCGTCGATCAAAGGAATTGTGTACTGCTCAGCAGTCTGCTCCGTCATCCTTTATGGCTGAGTGAGACATGACCGCGAAAAGTGGAAGACATGAAAAAGCCGGCTAGCTGTCTTCGATCATAGGTGCCTGCATTCTATCTCCCGTGTGAAGTAGTATAATAGGGTGAGCAATATTGAGGTTAGGCATCGGCCGAGTGCTAGGCGAGGAGGAGGGGAAATCAATCGACGAGGCTGTGAAGTTACATCGATTGAGATGGTTAGGACATGTGTTGGGGATGCCTAGCCATCGTCTTCCTCGATGGGCAATATTAGCTGATATAGGTTCAGGTTGCAAAAGCGGTGGTCAAACGAAAACATGGCACCAGTCAATGAAATCTACAAAATTTAGTTTAAGCCACGTAGGAAGGTGTAGACTTCCTGGTTTGGGTCCTCGGGAAGGTAAAAACCAATGGTTGGAAACAATTGGTGACATGGCTCAGAATCGTTCTCAATGGCTGGTGCAGATGCATCCACTCCTTGTGACTTATGATTTCCAATGAAACTGTTTTGTTCTTCGTTATTACTATTCCTTTGTCTCACACCTCTGTTTACTGTCTATATTATGCATTTCTTTTTACTTTCTTCTCATGCTTTGTGTGCTACATGGAGTGTGGCTACTTGCACTGGAGCACATATGTGCAAACTTCTATGTCGAAAACAGACAGATAGACAAACAAAAATTGTGTACAGTGTTTCCAATTTCAACATCTAACATAAGAATGTACAATTGTATTGTTACACACTCCACAACTCTGTCGTGACTAGATGTGTTGTCCAATTGATATATGTTGTTTTTGAGTCTACTGATATAGAAATAATGAATACTATTATAATATATAAATAAAATCAATTTCAAATCAAATGTTGTGTGATGTAGTTGAGTGTGAGTGAAGTAGTTTTAGTCTGCAAAGAAAACTCACTTTAAGCCTCTTTTTTCAAGAAATTCATTAGGTCTACTACTACACCGAACTGAGCTACGGAGAAGCCGAGTGAATGAATGCATCTGTTGTGTTGGAAGTTCTTGTGTACTGTGTTTTTCAGCATTGATTAGCGAGTGATGAGTAATCATTCGGAGGCTTATATAAGATCACCAAAAAATCGATCAGATGTTCTTGGCGCCACGTGTTTTGTTAATAAAGACATTCTTTTCTGTTGGGTCTTAAAAGCCAATTGGGTTGTGCAATTTCTGTTTGGCTAAAGCTGTCGATCATAGAACTCTTGTACTGTGTAGTATTTTGCTTTGTCCTTCTTATTCTTTATGAGTGTAATACACGGCCGTCGAAAGTGATAAACCAGAGGAGGTTAACTGTCTTCGACGATAGATGGTAAGTAAGATGGTTAGGAGTGCGTCGGTGGCACAGCGGTAAGATACTCATCAACCACGAAAGCTAGGTCAAGCAAGGCTTCCTTTGGCCGATTATCTCCAACCATCTAAAATAAACTTATCTAGTACGGTATTATTATTATTATTATTTGAATTATTGTGTTCTCTGTTTATTTTTCAGGAAATCATGTACAAACTCGATCCATTAGTACAAAAGTTAACGCATTTTGTACATACAGACAGTATGTATAAATTGAAAAATCTTTTCCCTCACTCCAATGATTCCAGTATTGTAAACAACAACATATCCTGTGCAGCACACGACACAAGTGAACGTGATCAGACTATACTGAATGAATTGCACCAGTTGGACAACAGTGTCACATTCTTGTTGAATATATTCAAAAGTTATAAGCCGAAGAAGAAGAAGAAGGACTGTAGTCAGACCACGTCGACGGCGACAAATACCACCACCCCCACCCCCACCGCCAGTCGTACTGTTATCACAGCTGAGACTGCTGCTTTGAAGAAGTCTTTCGTCGATGAATTACACGAATTAAGTAGTCATGTGAATAATCTTTTAAATTATCCTAAAGAGGATCGTACTTCTACTACTACGACTACTACTACTAACGTTCAAAGTGTCCAGTCCCTACTAAGTCGACTAGACGGTGAACTCAACAGTCTAATCGATCTATTTACAAGTTATCCTAATCAATCGGTGAACACAACAACAACAACAACACCTTCTACAAGTGTGGTGAATTGCCTCATCCCCATGAGAATACCCAAGGAACCAGTCACTTTTATTATTCAATGTAATCCATATGATCCACCATATCCTGTATTATTGTTTCTTCATTTATTGGTAACAAATAACTTTAGAGTTACAATTCAATCAACTAATCATTCAGTATTACCAAAGCCACTTGAAACACTATTTGACCTTTTTATGGCAGTATCTTCCGGAATGACTATAACGGATAGAAATTTACACTTACATTTTATATGGAATCCATTGTGTACTGAATGTAGGGTATCATGTGTTGGATTACCCTTGGTGCCAGGCGCTTATGGTGAACTTATCCTAGTTCAAGAAATCTATAATTTGTTTGAATCCGTTGATAATAATAAAAAAAATATGTTAGCAGTTATATATACGATTTACTCAAGCTTTGTATCTTTGCCTAAATCATTTTCATCATCTGCAACGTTAGTTAGATTAGCCAGAGAATCTACGATTGATTTTCTAGATAAAAATTCATATTTTGTTAATATTACACGTGATTTTCCATCGATTGTTGACTGTTTATTATATGATTGTATTAAACGATTGAATTTGTTCAATGAATTACCGGGTAATTTAAAATTATGGGTAAAATTTTGTCGGAAATGGGAGACTTTTAATAATAATAATAATAATGGCTTTATTCCAAACAGTATTTGTGGTACAGGTATGGAATTTTCAGCGTTCATTACAATATTGCATCTAATTACCTCATAAATTTTATAAGGATTTAGAAATATAAAGCAACAACAACAAAAAGAAAAAGAGAAATAAAAGAAATAAAATAAAAAAGAACAGCATTACATTCACATATTTAAACAGTGCACCACAGGATACGATATATAAAATTAGTCTGTAATAGAATATATGAGCAGCAATATAATAGTAACAAAGAAAGGAGAACAAAAGCTAATGGGAACTATTTGTTAGAGTGCCGCAGTAAATTGATCATGTCATGCCTAACAGTTTTCTCATCACATAACAGCTGTGCCAGATAAGGTATTGTGGAGTTTTTATACTTGGTAGTCCTGGCATATAGCTTCCTATAGTTACTTCTAGTTCTACCAGATGATATGCAAGGAGAGAGCTGTGTATAGAGAGGATGCTCAGGGTCTGACAATATAGTATTCGCTAGTTTCTTACATGACATTATATGTCTATCCACTATGGTGTTAACCAGTTGGTTTAACGATATCCCACTTGCCCTACTAACAGCTTTTAGTGCCCTACGCAGCGAAGCAAAGTCTTTCTTAAGTAGTCCTGGAAAGATTAATGGGGAGCAGTAAAGAGGGATGGGTAGAATACAGGAATTGACAAACTGAGAAAGTAAAGACTGCTTTATACCAGACTGCCTAAACTTCCTAAGGTAGAACGTTAAGCGAAACATCTTTCTAGTCACTAGCAAGATGTGAGAGGACCAGGAAAGATCGGAGGAAATACTCAGTCCAAGGTACTTGACATCTGATGTAGTTTCAACCTCTATGCCGTCTATGATAGTGGGACCATGTGAGCTAGCTAGTTGTTGAAGGTCACTTTTTCGTCTGAAAGTAAAATTTACTACCTGACATTTAGACGGATTCAGCTTAAGACCGTTTGAAGAGGACCACTGACTAATTTCCGAGAGAAAGTTATTTAATATGGAACAGTCTGACTGAGAGTTGACAGGCATGGAGACAGAGAGGTCATCAGCATACTTGACAAAAGTGGCTACATCAGAATGGGGCAAGTCATGTAGGAAAAAAGAAAACAGAAAAAGAGAAAGAACGGCACCTTGAGGAACACCAGCTAAAGTAAGTGAGGTAGAGGAGGACTTTCCATTGTAGACAGTGTACTGCTTCCTATCAGAAAAGTAGGAATACAACCACTTATTTATCCAGCTCTCACTCTGTGTTGCAGCAAGCTTACTTAACAAGAGAGACCTAGGTACAGAGTCAAATGCAGATGTGTAATCAAGGAAGGCACACCGAACATATTTGGCTCCTCTATCTAAACTAGAGACTATATTATGATATAGAACTACAGCGGCATCTAGGGTACACCTACTATGTTTATAGGCAAACTGTTTGGGGTCGTTAAAAGGCTTTAAAGAGGGTTCAAGATTAAGTAAAATAAGTCTTTCCATAACTTTTAAAAAAGGTGAGGTAATAGCAATGGGTCTAAACTTGACAGTAGGTCCACTTGTTGATTTGGGCACTGGAACAACCTTGATATTTTTCCATGAGTCAGGAATAAAACTTTTGGAAAAAGATTCATTGAAAATGTCAGTTAATGGGTAACATAAGATGTCAGCACACTTCTTAAGGATAACAGCAGGAACTCCATCAGGACCAAGGGACTGGGTAGGTTTGAGAGATTGAAGACACTTGAGGACATCATTCGTGTTAAAACATGAAAAGCAGTCATTATTTATACTATTAGATTTGGGAATCATAACATCTGCAGGGATACATATGAAGGATTTATTTAGCATATCAACATCGACAGAAGTATCATTCATTATTTGCTTACCACCTGTGATTTCCTTTAATAGCTTCCACATATTAGATGAGGATTTACATGAAAGAAACTTCTGGTTATAGAGAGCATTTAATCTTTGTAATTCGGCTTTAATCAAAGTGTTTATTCTCTTAACACCAGATTTATTTTTCATTTTGTATAACCTCTCTTTTTGACGGCGAAGCTTTTTGAGTTGAGATGACGCGAAACGGTCGAACTTTAAGAAGATTGTCTCTTTAGGACAACAAACATCAAGACAGAAATTGAGATAATGTGTTATGTTACTAATTGTGTTGTCAAGAGCTTGTTCAGTAAACAGGTCCCAGTTTGTGTCTTTTAACATTGTCCTTAGATTCTGTATGTTATCATGTGAATAGCATCTGTGTTGTGTTTTCTTTCCAAGGTGGGAGAAGACCCTTTTGTGCAGCTTTCCATATACCTTGGGCAATACTCTTATGATGCAGTGATCAGAGTTAAGTAGTGGGGCTCTTTTCCGAGCTTCAAATATTTTCGATTGTTTTAATGTTTTTTTTTGCTTTTGGGAGGACGGCAGCGACGTGGGGGGGAGGATGAAGAAGTTTTGATCCTCGAAATCAACATCATGAAAAAAATTATTCGCTTATTGACAATTATTGACAACGCTTAATAATAATTAAAATAATCACCCATATTTTCTAAAGCTTAATCATGATTTCCCGTTAATTATTGACTATTATTTGAATATTTCAATTGAAGAATTGAATATGTTCAATGTACTACCGGGTAATTTAAACAACAAAAAATAAATTGTGATTCAAATTCATCTAAGTTTTTATTTCATTTTTTATTTTTTTATTATTTTATATTTTATTTTTTAATTTTTGCTTGCTATTCTGATTGGCTCAAAATTATCATTACAGGCTCCATTGACATCATTCTAATTCATTGGATTTTATGTGTTCAAAAAACCTATCTATATCGTGTGTACTACGTACAGTGAATGTGTTATCTACGTACCTCCACCATGCTTCGATGTGGGGTGGGGGTGAACGTTTCAATCGTTATGTTTTCCCACCTATCCATGAATATATCTGCCACAACCAAGGATACTGGTGACCATGGAATTACTAACTACCACAGTACCCAAGTTTTAGAGATATATTTACACCTAAGGAATAAGTACAATGCTGCACTTACTCTCACGAACACATTTCCTTGTGTGATATGAATTACATCTAAAACAGTATTAATCTCCAACAAGGTTGTATTACTTTATCTCCACAAACTCAAGGCTTAGTCACTGCAGTTAATCTATTATTCAATACAGTAGTTAAATGCTCAATCTACGCGAAATTCACTAACCAAATCTATAAACGCAGGTTTGATTTCAATTTGGAATGACCTTCGGAAGTGCCCAATTAATCTGATTGGTCCATCAGGGTCAACCTTGAAAGACCTCGACTGGGACTATTATACTTTAACTTCACCCTAATTTATGGTTCATGTAGCAGCATAAATAAACTATTTTGGTAGATGATGGGTCGTTAAAACGATTTAATGTTTTTTAACCTGCTTCTATTGTTACAAATTTAGTATTATTGTCTGTGTTGATAATTAAAATTGACATATTTAATTAAGTCAGTGGCTGCAGGGATAGAAGTGCTTATTCCTTAAATATCGATTTAGTTTAAAACGTTGTAGACTAGAAATAATTTCATTGGATAATCTTTCCTTTCTTTCTTTAACCTTGGACCGGTCATCAGCCAATCAGAACCGTTTATTGTCGACTGCTGACCGAGACAGATTTTAATGTGGTCATAAATGTATAAATATGATACGTTATTCACATAGCTGTACAAAACAGTGATGGATAATCAAACTGCGATTAGGGTGCGGTGGGCTAGGGAGAAGATAAGTGAGTTTAGACTATGCTTGAGTAATATGAAAACCATTGAGAAAAAGCGAAACTCAATGACAAGTTTGCATAACTGATCCGTTGAACTCGACTGCCGATAGCTTTATTATGTACAAGAGGTGGTATGTCGTTGATACTATTTTTCTCTTATGATATAGAATGTCCTACAAGTGTTTAATTAATAGTTGCCACCCAGCCATCGAAATTACAATTGAAGCAGAAACTTGATAAACTATCTTCTTTCTGGACGTTCGATTAAACAAAGAAGACTGAGAGGATATTGAACAGATAAATATATCTAGAAAGCCTTCGTAGAACGGTCCATTGACAGAATCTGACGTGAAACTTGGTATTGTCTTTTGCAACTAGTATCCGAACAGTCTGCAATTCTGAGTCGGCAGCTGAAGAGATCAGTTTCTTGCGAAAGACACAAATTGAAAATGGTTACTGCGAACTCATCTCGCCCCCACTCTACGCTTCATAGATGAACACATAGAACCCAAAACCACCAAAAAACACCCCCTCCTCCAGTTCTGCGTTAAAGAAGATGCTTTACATGAATGTGGCGACCTTCTAGCTGACGCTCTAGAGAAGAGAATGTTGATTGCGCCAATAAAAACAACTATTCTTCGCTTCTACATTGAGTTTAGTACTTTCCTACCGACCGATGTTCTCCAGTATCTGAAAAAGATAAGCTTTCAGCATTTGACCACTTCTACGTATATTTACCAAATCACCTGCTCCTTTAAACTGAGATATATGGGTAGTCCAATCCATGTGTCCTCTAAAAGAGCCCAAAATATTATCCTGTATGTCTATAGAAACATTCATCAACCTGAAACCAATCTGAAAATCTTCGTCACTCAGCATCAACAACAAAATTCGGATTTTCAATACAAACGTCAAGTCAGTCAGTTCTTCTATACGGATCAGAAACTTGGCCAGTGTGTCACAAAGAATATTTTCAACAGTCTGTTGCAGACCTTTATCAACAACAACTGTCTTCACTCTATACTGAAGATCCGATGGCCGGAAAGAATTACCAACAAGAAACTACGGGAACAAACAAAACAAGAACCAATCGGTCAACAAATATTCAGGAGAAAGTGGAGATGGATTGGACACTCGCTGAGGAGGCCACTGGGTGACATCGCGCGTCAGGCCAACGCTCGAGTGGAACCCGAAAGGGAAGTGGCGAGTGGGACGTCGGTGCAAGGGTGACATGGAGGAGATCGTGTGAAGAGGAGCTGAAACAGTATGGACTAACATGGATGCAGGTGAAGAGTACAGCAGAAGACAGAAGCAAGTGGAGACGTGCAGTTGAAGCCCTATTATGTTCCACTAGGAACCTAAGGGAACATTAATACTAAAAATGTCTAAAGAAAGGTCACAGTGAATCAATAAGGAGTGCTACAACTGGGAACACATTTCTAAGCGAAATTCTTTCAAAGTCAAGAGAAGTTTCCCAAAAACTTTACATTTCTTCATATACTTTGTATTGTCGAGGCCTTAGAGGTTTGGATGGAAGTGTTATGACCGGAACTACGGCCAAGTGGACTTTGAGCGAATGCGAACTTTAATGCGCTGGCTAATTTGTCTAAATCGCACATCAACAACAATAACAATGACAATGAGACAGCCCACATGCGAAGACAGAAGAGAAGACTGGACATTGGTAAGAGAGCTTTTTACTGTCTCAAAACAACAGTCCAAAGAAGTGTTGACAGCACTTGCGTATATATATATATATATATACATATGTTTAAAGTGACCTTGAGAAGCACTAATGTTACTGATAAATTAAGACAGTGAACAGCCAATAGGATTTCAAAGGTTATAATTAGTGTGTGTGTGTGTGTGTGTAATTAGTGGACACCGACCCTACGATGAAAATAGAAATCCTGAAGGCTATAAAGATGCTAAAAACTGGAAAAGCAGCAGGACCAGACGAACGAAAAAACAATGATGATACCACTTTGTTATTCTTCACAAACTACTGCTGGGTTCTTGCTTTATTCCAAATAATGTAATTTATTACAATTTTGCCAGAAAAATATGCCTATACGTATACACTACTCATCAAGATATGGCGTAGAAAGCGAATTTGGAAGCACCACACAACTGCATGAATGTGCATTCCATGTCAATTTTCAAATATTGGTTTTGTAGGGATTGCTTTTGTTTGATTGGTTAAAGGAATTCATCATGAGCTGACACCAGTTAGAGAATCATTGGAAAACCTGCCAGGGAGTACTGTAGAGCTGTTTCGTCCCAGTTTAGGACTCTTCATCAGTAAGCACATACGTCAGTGTCACTGGATCGGGTTCCAGTGGCTTAATGGTTTACGAGCTAGCTCGCCTTGTAACCAGAAGGTCCTGGGTTTGAACCTCCTGTGGTGGGTGGGTGCATACTTTTGTAGAGTCCCAAACTAGTGTGACTACACAGCTGTCCAGTACTCCAAGGATTTCCAATGGTTTTCTAACTGATGTCAGATCATGATGAAATCCTGTAACCAATCAAACAAAATCCCTACAAAACCGATACTTGAAGATAAGCAACCCTTGGTCAATCTAACTTGAGAAAATTGTTTAGTTAGTTTTATTTAGAACAACACATTTAAGCGGACAATGTTGTGCTTTCAATTAGATCTCATCAGGATTAATTCTAATATGCCTACATAACTTTACAAATAAATATTCAAATATATAAACCAGTCATAGTGTTTTGTCTATAGGATAATAAGATGGTGAATATAAATTGTGCAATTAGTTATGATAGTAATAATAATGATAATGGTTTTATCAATAATAAGGATGAAAAAGTGAGGCAATCTGTGATAACACGAATAATGAAAAAAACAGCATGATTAAACAAACAACTGTTCAGGTGGAAGTAGTCGATAAAGGCTAAGAAAAACAAATGAACCGATTAAGTAATGCTAGACTGATTGTAAGGGAAGTAAATGAAACACGTTTATAATGAAGATAAGATTAAGGGAAGATAAGAAAGGGGTTGAAAATATAAACAAAGGGTGGTGTAGAAGTGATTAGTTGGTTATGTCTTAATAGGCCAAGGGAGGGATAAAGGCTGTACGAACTTTTTTGAATACATAATTTAGGTTTAATAGTTCGAATGCCTATTGCCTCAGCTGTGTGTAGTAGACGAATACGAAGTCTACTGGAAAGATTCGGTGGGATACGATGAATCACTTTGAAGGCTCTCGTTTTCTCCACTACATGACCACTCTCAATTAAATGTGACAAAATTGAGCTACGGATTGTTTTTGTCTGTCCCTTGCCAGACCACGATGGGAGGTGTTCACTAACACGTTGGCTAAGGTGCTGTCTAGTAGTACGCTCAACATAACTGTCACCGCAGGTGCAGTTGAATTGATGAATGTACATAGATGTGACAAAACTATTTAGCTTATCCTTCGTTTGAGTCCCAATCATTCGTCGGCTAGAGAATGACAAACATAGGTATGCTGCATAAAACGTATACTCCTGGATAGTTTGCAATTAATAGTGTTCTCTGAGCTGGTTGGTTTAGTTGCGAAGCTTTCGTCGTCCTTCTGGACAACATCTCTTGGATAGTCTCTGGAACAAAGTCTCACTATATAAGTCACCATTAAATTGTAACTAAATAAATAGAGGTTTTATACGTGCAGTCAGAGTCTCAGGTTTTCTCTCCGATGTCTTCATATGTTTCTTTATGAAACTAATCGGATAGCCCATCTCCATCAAGGAATCGTGAATATATTCAAATTCCTTTTTCATTATTCGTGTTATCACAGATTGCCTCACTTTTTCATCCATATATATATATATATATATATATACATGAAAAACTTCGACCGGAACAGGCTGGATTCGTGAGAAACAAGTCATGCATTGATCAAATCGCAACACTACGGATCATCATTGAACGGAGCTTGGAATGGCAATCAGTCTCAGCTGTCTACCTCAACTTCACTGACTGTGAAAAGACCTTCGACAGCGTCGATCGAGAGGTGCTTTGGCAACTACTTCGCTACTATGGGGTGCCACCGACAACTATACATCTCATCCAACAGCTGTACGACAATGCTGCATGCCAAGTAATCCACAACGGGAAACTTACGGAATCCTTCGAAGTGAGGACAGGAGTAAGACAAGCTGGCTGCCTACTATCACCAATGATTTTCTTGATTGCAGTAGACTTGATAATGCGACAAACAGCTGGCAATGAGGAAACAGGCATAAAATGGACTCACACAAAAAAGAGCTTGGAGGATCTGGACTTCGCCCCTGATGATATAGGTCTGATTTCCCACAAACTGGAAGATATGCAAACGAAAAGCAACAAGTTGGCAGAACAAGCATCAAACATAGGACTTCAGGTGAGCATAGAGAAGATAGAGGTGGTGAAGATTCCTGGTAAACACCACCAACAGCAACAACAACAACAACAACAGACAACAATCAGCATAAATGGGAGGAACCTGAAAGAAACAACCTCCTTTACCTACCCACCTACCTGGGAAGCATCGTCTCAACTACCGGAGGAGGGAACTGATGGGGATATCAAAACAGTGGGGATCGGGAAAGCAAGATAAGATTTCATTACTTTCAAGTCTGTGTGGAGGTCAACAACACTCAGCATCAAAAATAAGATCCGGATGTTCAACTCCAATGTGAAGTCAGTGCTACTCACTATACGGATCAGAGACTTGCACTGAGCGTCATAAAGAGGATCTCAAACAAACTACAGACCTTCATTAACAGT
The DNA here is from genome assembly GCA_944472155.2 of Trichobilharzia szidati. Classification (NCBI taxonomy): domain Eukaryota; kingdom Metazoa; phylum Platyhelminthes; class Trematoda; order Strigeidida; family Schistosomatidae; genus Trichobilharzia; species Trichobilharzia szidati. The sequence goes on from OX235274.1 coordinate 133,696,118, forward strand.
TGTCTTCACTCAATACTACTCAAGATCAGATGGCCAGAAAAGATCAGCAACAGAAATCTTTGTCAATGAGCGAACCAACAGAGCAGGAACCGATTGTGAAACAAATAGGCAGGAAGAAATGGAGATGGATCGGACATACTATGAGGAAACCATCAAGTCAGTGACATCACTCGACAAGCCATCGCTCGAGTGGAACCCGAATTGGAAGCGGCGAGTTGGTCGTCAGTGCGAGGGTGGGGTGACATGGAGGAGGAGGTCATGTGAAGAGGAGATGAAAACGTGTGGACAGACTTGGAGTCAGGTGAAGACTCTAGCAGAGAACCGAACTCAATGGAGACGCACGGCTGAAGCCCTATGTTCCTCTAGGAATTAAAGGAAATATTAATAATAATAATAATAAATATTCTATGGATTGCGATATAATTTAACTTTGCCAGTATCATGTACAATAGATGTGTTTGTGTGTGCGTATGGATGGTTGTGCTAACTGCGTAGAAATGAGCAAGTGGTTGTTGAGCACCAGACTGATATATTGTACTGCTATTTCTGAAATGTTTCTGAAATAAAACAAATAATCTGTCTGTCATAATTCTGATTTAGTCAATGTTAAATTGTAAAGCTAAAATCTCAATGACCTTGAGCAACCAATCAGAATTTAGATGCGAAAAAAACTAGAATAATCGTTAAGATACTTTATTAAATACGTTACAAACATCATAGTGAACAGGATAACGATCTCTAATGTGTTGTAGAAACGTCTCCTAGTTTCTCTCAGGATGATCACCAGAAGAACCACACCATATTCATCGATGTGGCTAAAAGCTATGGTATTTTTTGATCCATTGACATTCCAGATTTCTTTCTTCAACTTCCCCCAAGATTCTTTGACAGAATTAGTATGCATTGCCATGGATGGATCTAAAACTTCAAAGGAATGGTTGACATGATGGTGAATTATATCCCCCACCACATTTGTCAGTACGTATGTTTGGTCTTGGCATTACAAAGCGCTGAATGGTTGGAACTAATGTTCCGGCACTCCTCCTTGGTATTCTTTCAACAAAACCTTTACGAGGTGAAGTGTCATAGATTCAAAGGATGCACACTTGGTTTTCCCTTTTACCTCCACTGTTATATCTCTTCCTAATGAGGACAGTTCCATCGATTTAGACAACTGCTTCTACTCCTTCAAGACAGCCAGTAATTCCCTCCAACTTCCACGACACCAGATCTATTCAATGCCGATGTGATTGCACTGTAGAAACCACGCTATTTTCTGTCTGTGATACTGTTGCTGACCTTACAGGTCTTTGTAAAATCCAACGATACAGAAGGCGTAAGATATCTACCAGCTGAGACTTGAAGAAAAAAGCACCTAAGAAATACCATATTAGTGTGTTTATTAGATATATCACACAGTGATGAAACAGTATTGCTATTTACTGGATGACGTTTCGAACAAAATTTATTGCTGTTCAAAATCATATCAATTATAATTATATGACTTTGACACTTGAGTTTTATAGTTTTCTTTGTTTTCTCCTATTTGTCGTCGTTAGGGGTAGTAGAATTTTCCAGATATCTGGGACAAGTGTTGAGTCATTCCTATAACACGTATTCTCTCCCAGTTGATTCGATAAACAAATTTCTGTTATCAATATCTCCCTTCAACCTGTGACATTAGATTTTAAAACTGTCATCTTATCCCATCCTATCGTATGTTTGTATTTAATTATATGTAGGCAGTGATACAGCTTAACTATTCTCCAGATTTCTTATCTCATTCAGGTCAACTAATCTAGATTTCGCGAGGTTTTAAGCTCGGCTAGTCTGACTGACTGCCCCTGTTCTACTACTTTAACCTATGTATTTGACCTCACAATCATTGCAGGCAGGGTATTAGATAAACTAAATTGTTTTGTTTTAAAGGCTCCACTGGCAGGATCTTTTAACCGACTAAGCATGTTTCTAATTGAGTTTGTTGGTGTGAATGCCAATTTTATTCCTTCCTACCTTGTTAAGAATTCTGCGTAAGGTGGTTTCCGAGGTTTCTTTCTTGTATGGGATTACTACTGATGATTTACATTCCCTTTGTTGGTGTTGTCATTATTCTGTGCATGTTTGACATGCGTGTCGTCATTATTATTATTATTACTATCACCATCATTATTATTAGTTTTATTTTTACATCTTCCTAAATACTCCCTGGATAATTTATCAGGGTAATTATTAAGTTTCAAAGTTTCTCTTATATGCCTCACTTCCTGTCTTAGGTTCTCCTCGGTACTACTTAGTTTTTGTGCTCTATCACTTAAACATTTCACCAATCCTATTTTCACTGACATAGGATGGGATGATCGGAAGTCCAAATATCTGTTTGAGTGTGTGGGTTTCCCGTAAACTTCACATCTTCTTTCCTTTTTATGTTGCAATCTAACATTGGGAGCTCCCCTTCCTGACTTTCCAATTCATAAGTGAATTGAATTGCTCCAACCTTCGAGTTAATGTGTTCGAAAAACCTATCTATATCTTGTGTTCTGAGTACAGCGAATGTGTCATCTACGTACCTCCACCATACTTTTGGATTGGGGGAGGACGTTTCACTCGCTATGTTTTCCCACCTATCCATGAATATATCTGCCACAACCAAGGATACTGGTGACCATGGAATTACTAACTACCACAGTACCCATGTTTTACAGATATATTTACACCTAAGGAATAAGTACAATGCTGCACTTACTCTCACGAACACATTTCCTTGTGTGATATGAATTAAATCTAAAACAGTATTAATCTCCAACAAGGTTGTATTACTTTATCTCCACAAACTCAAGGCTTAGTCACTGCAGTTAATCTATTATTCAACACAGTAGTTAAATGCTCAATCTACGCGAAATTCACTAACCAAATCTATAAACGCAGGTTTGATTTCAATTTGGAATGACCTTCGGAAGTGCCCAATTAATCTGATTGGTCCATCAGGGTCAACCTTGAAAGACCTCGACTGGGACTATTATACTTTAACTTCACCCTAATTTATGGTTCATGTAGCAGCATAAATAAACTATTTTGGTAGATGATGGGTCGTTAAAACGATTTAATGTTTTTTAACCTGCTTCTATTGTTACAAATTTAGTATTATTGTCTGTGTTGATAATTAAAATTGACATATTTAATTAAGTCAGTGGCTGCAGGGATAGAAGTGCTTATTCCTTAAATATCGATTTAGTTTAAAACGTTGTAGACTAGAAATAATCTCATTGGATAATCTTTGCTTTCTTTCTTTAACCTTGGACCGGTCATCAGCCAATCAGAACGGTTTATTGTCGACTGCTGACCGAGACAGATTTTAATGTGGTTATAAATGTATTAATATGATACGTTATTCACATAGCTGTACAAAACAGTGATGGATAATCAAGCTGCAATTAGGGTGCGGTGCGCTAGGGAGAAGATAAGTGAGTTTAGACTATGCTTGAGTAATATGAAAACCATTGAGAAAAAGCGAAACTCAATGACAAGTTTGCAAAACTGATCCGTTGAACTCGACTGCCGATAGCTTTATTCTGTACAAGAGGTGGTATGTCGTTGATACTATTTTTCTCTTATGATATAGAATGTCCTACAAGTGTTTAATTAATAGTTGCCACCCAGCCATCGAAATTACAATTGAAGCAGAAACTTGATAAACTATCTTCTTTCTGGACGTTCGATTAACAAAGAAGACTGAGAGGATATTGAACAGATAAATATATCTAGAAAGCCTTCGTAGAACGGTCCATTGACAGAATCTGACGTGAAGCTTGGTATTGTCTTTTGCAACTAGTATCCGAACAGTCTGCAATTCTGAGTCGGCAGCTGAAGAGATCAGTTTCTTGCGAAAGACACAAATTGAAAATGGTTACTGCGAACTCATCTCGCCCCCACTCTACGCTTCATAGATGAACACATAGAACCCAAAACCACCAAAAAACACCCATTCCCCCAGTTCTGCGTTAAAGAAGATGCTTTACATGAATGTGGCGACCTTCTAGCTGACGCTCTAGAGAAGAGAATGTTGATTGCGCCAATAAAAACAACTATTCTTCGCTTCTACATTGAGTTTAGTACTTTCCTACCGACCGATGTTCTCCAGTATCTGAAAAAGATAAGCTTTCAGAATTTGACCACTTCTACGTATATTTACCAAATCACCTGCTCCTTTAAACTGAGATATATGGGTAGTCCCATCCATGTGTCGTCTAAAAGAGCCCAAAATATTATCCTGTATGTCTATAGAAACATTCATCGACCTGAAACCAATCTGGGAATCTTCGTCACTCAGCCTGCATCAACAACAAAATTCGGATTTTCAATACAAACGTCAAGTCAGTCAGTTCTTCTATACGGATCAGAAACTTGGCCAGTGTGTCACAAAGAATATTTTCAACAGTCTGTTGCAGACCTTTATCAACAACAACTGTCTTCACTCTATACTGAAGATCAGATGGCCGGAAAGAATCATCAACAAGAAACTATGGGAACAAACAAAACAAGAACCAATCGCTCAACAAATATGCAGGAGGAAGTGGAGATGGATTGGACACTCGCTGAGGAGGCCACTGGGTGACATCGCGCGTCAGGCCAACGCTCGAGTGGAACCCGAAAGGGAAGTGGCGAGTGGGACGTCGGTGCAAGGGTGACATGGAGGAGATCGTGTGAAGAGGAGCTGAAACAGTATGGACTAACATGGATGCAGGTGAAGAGTACAGCAGAAGACAGAAGCAAGTGGAGACGTGCAGTTGAAGCCCTATTATGTTCCACTAGGAACCTAAGGGAACATTAATACTAAAAATGTCTAAAGAAAGGTCACAGTGAATCAATAAGGAGTGCTACAACTGGGAACACATTTCTAAGCGAAATTCTTTCAAAGTCAAGAGAAGTTTCCCAAAAACTTTACATTTCTTCATATACTTTGTATTGTCGAGGCCTTAGAGGTTTGGATGGAAGTGTTATGACCGGACTTTGAGCGAATACGAACTTTAATGCGCTGGCTAATTTGTCTAAATCGCACATCAACAACAATAACAATGACAATGAGACAGCCCACATGCGAAGACAGAAGAGAAGACTGGACATTGGTAAGAGAGCTTTTTACTGTCTCAAAACAACAGTCCAAAGAAGTGTTGACAGCACTTGCGTATATATATATATATATATATATATACATATGTTTAAAGTGACCTTGAGAAGCACTAATGTTACTGATAAATTAAGACAGTGAACAGCCAATAGGATTTCAAAGGTTATAATTAGTGTGTGTGTGTGTGTGTGTAATTAGTGGACACCGACCCTACGATGAAAATAGAAATCCTGAAGGCTATAAAGATGCTAAAAACTGGAAAAGCAGCAGGACCAGACGAACGAAAAAACAATGATGATACCACTTTGTTATTCTTCACAAACTACTGCTGGGTTCTTGCTTTATTCCAAATAATGTAATTTATTACAATTTTGCCAGAAAAATATGCCTATACGTATACACTACTCATCAAGATATGGCGTAGAAAGCGAATTTGGAAGCACCACACAACTGCATGAATGTGTATTCCATGTCAATTTTCAAATATTGGTTTTTTAGGGATTGCTTTTGTTTGATTGGTTAAAGGAATTCATCATGAGCTGACACCAGTTAGAGAATCATTGGAAAACCTGCCAGGGAGTACTGGAGAGATATTTCGTCCCAGTTTAGGACTCTTCATCAGTGAGCACATACGTCAGTGTCACTGGATCGGGTTCCAGTGGCTTAATGGTTTACGAGCTAGCTCGCCTTGTAACCAGAAGGTCCTGGGTTCGAACCTCCTGTGGTGGGTGGGTGCATACTTTTGTAGAGTCCCAAACTAGTGTGACTACACAGCTGTCCAGTACTCCAAGGATTTCCAATGGTTTTCTAACTGATGTCAGATCATGATGAAATCCTGTAACCAATCAAACAAAATCCCTACAAAACCGATACGTGAAGATAAGCAACCCTTGGTCAATCTAACTTGAGAAAATTGTTTAGTTAGTTTTATTTAGAACAACACATTTAAGCGGACAATATTGTGCTTTCAATTAGATCTCATCAGGATTAATTCTAATATGCCTACATAACTTTACAAATAAATATTCAAATATATAAACCAGTCATAGTGTTTTGTCTATAGGATAATAAGATGGTGAATATAAATTGTGCAATTAGTTATGATAGTGATAATAATGATAATGGTTTTATCAATAATAAGGATGAAAAAGTGAGGCAATCTGTGATAACACGAATAATGAAAAAAACAGCATGATTAAACAAACAAATGTTCAGGTGGAAGTAGTCGATAGAGGCTAGTAAAACCAAATCAACCGATTAAGTAATGCTAGACTGATTGTAAGGGAAGTAAATGAGACACATTTTTAATGAAGATGTGATAAAATTAAGGGATGATAAGAAAGTGGTTGAAAATATAAGTAAGGGGTGGTGTAGAAGTCATGAGCTGGTTATGTCTTAATAGGCCAACAATGGAGGGATAACGGCTGTACGAACTTCTTTTGAATGAATGCATAGTTTAGGCTTAATAGTTCGAATGCCTATCGCCTGCCTCAGCTGTGTGCACTAGACGAATTCGAAATCTACTGGAAAGATTCGGTGAGGGATACGATGAATTACTTTGAAAGCTCTCGTTTTCTCCACTACATGACCACTCTCAATTAAATGTGAAAAAATTGAGCTACGGATTGTTTTTGTCTGTCCCTTGCCAGACCACGATGGGAGGTGTTCACTAACACGTTGGCTAAGGTGCTGTCTAGTAGTACGCTCAACATAACTGTCACCGCAGGTGCAGTTGAATTGATGAATGTACATAGATGTGACAAAACTATTTAGCTTATCCTTCGTTTGAGTCCCAATCATTCGTCGGCTAGAGGATGACAAACATAGGTATGCTGCATAAAACGTATACTCCTGGATAGTTTGCAATTAATAGTGTTCTCTGAGCTGGTTGGTTTAGTTGCGAAGCTTTCGTCGTCCTTCTGGACAACATCTCTTGGATAGTCTCTGGAACAAAGTCTCACTATATAAGTCACCATTAAATTGTAACTAAATAAATAGAGGTTTTATACGTGCAGTCAGAGTCTCAGGTTTTCTCTCCGATGTCTTCATATGTTTCTTTATGAAACTAATCGGATAGCCCATCTCCATCAAGGAATCGTGAATATATTCAAATTCCTTTTTCATTATTCGTGTTATCACAGATTGCCTCACTTTTTCATCCATATATATATATATATATATATATATATATATATATATATATATATACATGAAAAACTTCGACCGGAACAGGCTGGATTCGTGAGAAACAAGTCATGCATTGATCAAATCGCAACACTACGGATCATCATTGAACGGAGCTTGGAATGGCAATCAGTCTCAGCTGTCTACCTCAACTTCACTGACTGTGAAAAGACCTTCGACAGCGTCGATCGAGAGGTGCTTTGGCAACTACTTCGCTACTACGGGGTGCCACCGACAACTATACATCTCATCCAACAGCTGTACGACAATGCTGCATGCCAAGTAATCCACAACGGGAAACTTACGGAATCCTCCGAAGTGAGGACAGGAATAAGACAAGCTGGCTGCCTACTATCACCAATGATTTTCTTGATTGCAGTAGATTGGATAATGCGACAAACAGCTGGCAATGAGGAAACAGGCATAAAATGGACTCACACAAAAAAGAGCTTGGAGGATCTGGACTTCGCCCCTGATGATATAGGTCTGATTTCCCACAAACTGGAAGATATGCAAACGAAAAGCAACAAGTTGGCAGAACAAGCATCAAACATAGGACTTCAGGTGAGCATAGAGAAGATAGAGGTGGTGAAGATTCCTGGTAAACACCACCAACAGCAACAACAACAGACAACAATCAGGCAGCATAAATGGGAGGAACCTGAAAGAAACAACCTCTTTTACCTACCTGCCTACCTACGAACCTGGGAAGCATCGTTTCAACTACAGGCGGAACTGATGGAGATATCAAAGCAAGAATCGGAAAAGCAAGACAAGCTTTCACTACCCTCAAGTCTGTGTGGAGGTCAACAACACTCAGCATCAAAAATAAGATCCGGATTTTCAACTCCAATGTGAAGTCAGTGCTACTTACTATACGGATCAGCAAATTGGCGCGTCATGAAGAGCATCTCAAACAAACTACAAACCTTCATTAACAGTTGTCTTCGCTCAATGCCACTCAAGATCAGATGGCCAGAAAAGATCAGCAACAGGGATCTTTGGGAGCGAACCAACCAGGAACCGATTGAGCAACAAATAAGCAGGAAGAAATGGAGATGGATTGGCTGGCCATACTCTGAGGAAACCATCAAGTGACATCACTAGACAAGCCATCGCTCGAGTGGAACCCGAAAGGGAAGCGGCGAGTTGGTCGTCAGTGCGAGGGTGGGGTGACATGGAGGAGGAGGTCATGTGAAGAGGAGATGAAGGCGTGTGGGCAAACTTGGAGTCAGGTGAAGACTCTAGCAGTGAACCAAACGCAATAAAGCCCTATGTTCCTCTAGGAACTAAAGGAAACAATAATAATATAATAATGATAATATATATATGTCCCGTTAACTTCTTGATTATACTCCACTCAGAATACAACAAGGAATGGCATGAAGTTGAGTAATCATCAGACTACTTACTACTCATCAGTGCATAATAGAATTAATGACAAGAACAACAACAACAAAAGTAGGAAAACAGTTTTAATTTTTTTAAATTATTTTTTCTTTTCTCTACAAGATTTCCCACACAAATTGGGAAATAATAATAATAATGACAAAAGTGTAGTTTTATAGAAAAAGAAAATGACGCGGAGGAAAAACAAGAGGGGGGTAAAAGAAGTATCCTTTTTAACACTAATCTATCTACTACTAAAATAACTAACGCCACTAAATGACACTAGAAGTGAAAAATGGAGTGTGGTAAGAAGGCAAGGGTGAGAGAAAAAGCACAGAAGAAGAAGCAGAATAGGTACATACACAAATTAAGCAAGCGGGAGGAAGATCAGCGGAGGGCAGGATGACTTTTTTTCCAGCGTGTATAAGCCACAGCCAGCCAACCAACCAACCATACACCAAGCCATATTCATATTAAAGGCATGATTGAGATTATGGGTTTTTTAGGAGATACAGGAGAGGCGCCTAATGAAGGATAACTACTAACCGTCAGTGATGAGGGGACAAAGGGATAGTTGTGACTAGTTAAAGCCTCTTTACCTGTACTCATGATGATGATAAGAAGAAGAAGAAGAGGTGAGCAAAATCATAAGGGGATTTTGTGTGTACATACATTGTGTAAGAGGAAATTTTTTTTATATATAAATATACGCAAAAATTGAAAGTATTTAGATATTTAAGTAAGGGAGAGAAAATCAAATCAGTTGAGTACTTGTAGGCTAGCTAGTATTACTGAACATTACAACTAATTGCCAAGCGTTTCTCTGGACTCCAGCATTTATTACAAGTGAGCAGTTGGGAAACACCACGTACCATATAAGACATTGTACCGAATTTACCAGCTGGTGGTGTATCATAAAAATGTTGGCATATATTATGCATTCCATGACACATTAGATGACTTTGTCGACGACCTAATGTTGCTGGTGCCGGTGCCGGTGCTGGTGTTGTCGGAGATGGTGATGACACGTCCGTAGTGACTAGTGATCTTGCACAGCATAATGTAGCGTTTGCACCATATTTCATCTAGAATAAGGATAAATAAACAAGATTTACATCGAAGTATCATGGGTATACAAAATACATTGTCGTGATTACTACTGTGGTGAGTGCTTCTTGGTAGACTGGATAATGCGAACGACAGTAGCAGGCAGTGAAGAAATGGGCATAGGGTGGACCCACACAAAAAGAAACTTAGAGGATCTGGATTTCGCTGATGATACAGGTCTGGTTTCCCACAGACTGGAAGATATGCAAGTGAAAGGCAACAAGTTGGAGATAGAAGCATCCAGAGAAAATAGGACTTCGGGTAAACATAGAGAAAAAGGAGGTGATGAAGATTCCTGGCCGACAGCAACAGCAATAACAACAGACAACAATCATCGTTAATGGGAGGAATCTGAGAGGAGCAACCTCCTTTACCTACCTATCCATCTACCTGGGAAGCATCGTCTCAACTACCAGAAGAGGGAACTGATGGGGATATCAAAGCGAGGATCGGGAAAGCAAGACAAGCAAGCTTTCATTTCTCTCAAGTCTGTGTGGAGATCAACAGCACTCAGCCTGAAAATACAAATTAGATCCGGATTTTCAACTTCAATGTGAAGTCAGTGCTACTTACTATACGAATCAGACACTTGGGGCCGTGTCAAGAAAGGCACTTTGAACAAACTACACAACTTCATCAGCAGCTGTCTTAGCACGATACTATTCAAGATCAGATGGCCAGCCAGTAAACATCAGAAACAGGGAGGGATCTCTGGCAATGAACGAGTTAACCCAGCAGGAACCAATTGTACAACAAATATGCAGGAGGAAATGGAGGTGGATTCGACATACTCTGAGAAAAAAAATCATCAAGTGAGTGACATCACACGCAGTGCAGGACATCACTAGAGTGGGACCTGAATGGGAAGCGGCGAGTTTGTCTTCAGTGCAAGGGTGACATGGAGGAAGAGGCCATGTGAAGAGTAGATGAAAGCATATGAGTAAACGTGTGGAGCCACGTGAAAACGTTGGCAGAGAAGCGAACGCAAAGAAGGCGTGCAGCTGAAGCCCTATTTTCCTCTAGGAACTAAAATAAACAATAATAATTAGTGTGAGAGAAAATTTGGCGGACCTTAGCCCTTAGCCAGTAAGGAATACAATTAAATTTAACTTGTTCTCATTTACAGACATACGCTTATATAAATAAATGTGAAACATGCCTCAGACTACATGTCGTAAACGAAAACTCTTCCTTTTTTACGGATCGATCTGTTTAATGTTCCACTAGTCCTACATGCCCACATTTGTATACATATCGAGAAATGTAACTTTTCCATTCGTTTCCCTCCCAAAAGACACCTTTAATAGTAATAGTAAATCGATTAACTTCAATGCAGGTTTCGACACGGATCCATATCAAACAGTACAGAAAAATTGTTTTCTTCAATTTCCAAACCTAAAACCTCCACCAGAATTCGAAGCTGTGGTCTTAATATCACAAAGCGACCCATTATACATTGCCAAAAGCAAAATAAATAAAAAAATAATTGTGGAACTAATAATGATAACATAAAAAAGATACAATATAAGGAGGGGACATCTGAGACCTGACGTAGGATTCTTAATAAAGCAGTAATTAGAGTGGCATTCAAACCTACAAACTCACTCTGTAGGCTAAAAGACCTGGTGCACCCAATTAAACAAAATAATACAATTTACAAAATACCCTGCAATGACTGTGAGTAAGGTCAACTACATAGGTCAAATTTGTAGGTCGGGGGTAGTCAAATTGTCGAAATACAAGAATTTAGCTAAGGTAAGAATGGTTGACCCCGAGAAGATAAGTAATTTAGAAAAACACTCAGCAATTGCACTGCATGCATTAACACACAATGACATAATAGAGTGGGAGAGGGTTAAAATTCTAAGAAGTAATGTAGCTAGATGGAGAGGGAGAGAGATTGATTACTGAATCCTACCTGGTTCATATAGTCTACACCCAACATAACACATGCAACAGAAATGACTCAATGCAAATACCAGAGATATGCATGGAAGATATTATTACCACCAGTCAGTCAAATCAGAGGAGGATAATAAATAATCTTAAAATTCTATTTTAATTCAAGCACATCACAACATTCTAACAAGTTACTTATTTTGACTATAAAAACACTCGTCTTATTTCCCATCTGATTGTATTTGATCAATAACACTCATATTATTATTTCTGAATGTACATTATCCTATATTGATTTTTATTCAAATGTCTAATCATCAGTTCTACTCATGTATATAAATGAAGCATGAAAGTTGTGTGAGTGACTTGATATGATTATGAGTGGCAATAATTTGTGCTCGAAACGTGGTCATCAGTAAATATTACTGTATAACACAACACTGTGTGACAATTTATCAAAATAAAATCTTATCCATAATGGAGTTATACTTTACTACCACAGTGGCCAAGTTTCATACTTTTATCAGTAATACAACGGGACCCAGCTATGGGTTCGATAACTGGTGAATTTTGGTCACCTGTAAACAGCTATATAGCGGCTAAGTAATCCTTCAATCCTTCTAGATAATTCTTTGACTGGTATTTATTGGGGCCTGATCACGAGCAGACATCAATTAGAGAACTAAGGGAAACCAGAAAGGAGTAACTGCACAACTGTTTCGTCCTAGTTCAGGACTCTTCAACAGTGTACGTACCCTTCGCCACGGTGTTTCAAACCAAGGATTTTTTGATTACAGTGTCTTAGATTCGATTCCGACAGGTGGGGGGCAGGCACGGGATTTCGAAGAGTCCCCAACCAGGATGAAACAGATTTTCACCAAATGAAATCACTGGAATCCAACACTTTATATAATACAAAAGAAAAATAAAAACAAAATGAAAACCTTTTACCACTTACTTGATCAATTAAAAATAAATGATTTGCTCTTTCAATGATGTCTTCCACCTTAACAATACAATCTAAGTAAAGTGAATTGTCAATATCATACATCATCAAGGAGCCGAGTACATGAATTGCTTCAATTATTAATTGACGATATTCTGGTGTACTAACCATTGTACAGACACGTTCTACAGCCAGTGCAAATTTATGCTCACCAATTGTCATCTAAACAACAATAAAAAGAAATAATTATAACAGAATTGCAAATAGATAATAAGGATACATGGTCGACGCCAAGAATTATATACATCTCATCCAACAGTTATACTACGAGATAATGCTGCGCTTGTCAAGGAATCCACAAAAAACGGAAACTCATGGAATCCTTCGAAGAAGTGAAGACGGGAGTAAGACAAGGCTGGCTGGCTGGCTGGTTGCCTGCTATCTTCAATGATTAATTTCCTGATTGCGGTAGACTGGATAATGTGACAGATAGACAGCGGGCAGTGAGGAAACGGGCATAGGGTGGACCCACACCAAAAGATACTTGGAGGATCAGGACTGTACCGATGATACATGTGGCTGATTTTCCACAAACTGAAAGACATGCAGGTGAAAAGTGGCGGCAGAAGAAGCATCCAGAGAATTAGGCCTTCAGGTGAACAATGAGAAAACGGAGGTCATGAAGATTCCTGGCCAACACCACCATCAGGAGCAGCAACAAAAACAGACAAAAATCAGCCAGGATAAATGGGAGAAATCTGAGAGGAGCAACCTCCTTTACCTACCCACCTACCTGGGAAGCATCGTTTCAACTACAGGCGGACGGAACTGATGAGGATATCAAAGCAGCGAGGATCGGGAAAGCAAGACAAGATTTCATTACTTTCAAGTCTGTGCGGGGAACAACAGCACTCATCATGAAAAATAAGACCCGGATTTTTAACTTCAATGTGGAGTCAGTGCTACTCACTATACGGATCAGAGACTTGGCCAGCGCGTCATAAAGAGCATCTCAAACAAACTACAGACCTTTATTAACAGCTGTCTTCGCTCAATGCCACTCAAGATCAGATGGCCGGCCAGAAAACATCAGCAACAGGGAGGGATCTCTGGCAATGAGCGAACCAACAGAGCAGGAACCGATTGTGAAACAAATAGGCAGGAAGAAATGGAGGTGGATTGGCTGGCCACACTCTGAGGAAACAAACCATCAATTGACATCACTAGACAGGCCATCGCTCGAGTGGAACCCGAAAGGGAAGCGGCGAGTTGGTCGTCAGTGCAAGGGTGACATGGAGGAGGAGGTCTAGTGAAGAGGAGATGAAAGCGTGTGGGCAGACCTGGAGCCAGGTGAAAACGTTGGTAGAGAACCGAACGCAATGGAGACGCACGGCTGAAGCCCTATGTTCCTCTAGGAACTAAAGGAAACAATAATAATAATCACAGACACAATCAACTTAATATAGAAAATATCCCCATTTGGACATTTGAAAAAACAGAAAGATTGAGCGAAGAAATATTTACTTTGCAATTAGATCCTCATCTCTGGCTCTACTCTAATATACACGCAGAGCATTTTTATTACAATACACAACAATTTACCAATCAAGCGGCACTGATATGTTTGTTAACAATAATTATTCAGTGTCAATATGTCAATGCGTTGATAATTAAGGAAGAAAATTAATACACACAATTAAAAGGTAGAAATGGATAGAATAAATTAATTTTACAAGGATAACACGTAAGTAAAGATGAAGTGGTCAAAATAAATAAAAATAAAATAATTTGGACAATTATAATTTTTATAGTTTTTAAAGGCTTAGGGGGAGAGGGGCTACGTAGTCCTGTTTATGCATTCATGTACCGATGGCCACGGTAAGGAAAGTGGTTGTACAAATTTCTTCTGAACACATAGGCTTGCCTTCTTAAGGTGAATTCCGATTGCTTCAGCTGTCTGTAGAAGACGAACTCGTAGAGCAAAATTAAGATTAGTCGGAATGCGATAAATAATTTTAAATGCAGTATTCACATGAACCTTGTGCTCAGTATCAACAAGGTGTGCTAAAATAGAACTACGAATAGATCTTGTTTATCCCTTGCTTAACCATGCCACAGGATGATGTTCATAAATACGACGATGAACCTGCCTAATTGTACGCCCAATGTAGGTGGCTCCACAGCTGCAGTCAAACTGGTAGACACACATAGAAGAGGCAAATTTAGGTAGTTTATCCTTATTTCTCGAACATAGAATAGGGATGGTTGTGAAGAGACAACGTACCTCTGCTGCATAATAAGCTCTTTTAACTGCATTCTTCAGGCGCTGTGTTATTATTTCGCTAATGTTGTCACCGAGGAACTGCAATTTTATGAAAATTGGTTTACTCGGAACTGTAGCCATACTGACTCTCCTAGGTGCTGAATTCATATTTTTCTCAATGAATTTATTTGGATAACCATTTTTTAAGTAATTCTCTAATAATCTTTAGCTCCTCATTGAGGCAGTCGTCTGAACAGATTAATCTAGCTCTATGAACCAGACACTTTTCCAGGTTACGTTAAATGTGTATTGATTTTCTTCGTTAATTATCACCCGACGCTTTGACATGTTGACACTGACTAATTATTGTTAACAAACATATCGCCACGTGTTTGGTAAACTGTTGTGTATTGTAATAAAAATGCTATACATATATATTAGAGTAGAGCCATAGAAGAGGATCTAATTGAAAAGTAAATATTTCTTCGCTCAATCTTTTTGTTTTTTACAATCAACTTATACATAATTTGATTTCAAATGTGACAGATCAATGTGTTTAGATAGTTTTTATTAAGTTATGCGTGTGTGTGTGTGTGTGAGTTTTTATCAATTTGTTGCTCGAACTGAAATAAATGCGTAAAAAATCAATCTGATAATGGCTGTCAGAATTGATTTTTACAACTTTCTCTGGTTTCTTTGTTTGTTAGTTATTTTGTTCATTTAATCTTTTCAATCATATCAAATATCAAACTATATATACGAACTACTATTGGTATTCGAAAAGACTAAAATGTACATGTTAAATAAGGATAAAGCTACTCAATGTATGAGTACACACAACGTTCTTTCGTAGTGTATTTAACTGCTGTCCTTTGTACAGCTTAAATAATGAATGGGTTCATGTGGTTATTGATCTACTGGTCCAATATTGATAGACTTTCTCTACACTTTAGCGTTGTAAGTGAAGACAGTTTTCTTTTCAACGAAGTCACCGTCAAATAGGCTGTACATTCGTGTATTTATAATAAATGGACGCCTCTCCAAATTGCTGAGGAAAGCATACTTCACCGCGAGCCTACGACTAACGTTTTCCTGCAAGAAACTGTTTGACCAGAACGTAAAATACAGGCTGTCACATTGGGATACTTCGACGTGCATATACCAGTTTACTTGCTCGTGCAGAGCTGAGTACAACGGCCATACCATACGCCAACTTGCAAAACGCGCTCGTGAACACTATCCAGCCTGGTTGGTAAAAAAACACCGAAAACACGTATATAGCTCAGTGACAGAACATCTGGTCAGTTCAGGACATTCAGTGCCTTTCGAAAAATCCTTCAAAGTAATATATACAAGATTCAATCAAACCTATCAAAGGGAGTGAAATTAAGACACCTGGGCATAGCTAAGGCATTAGCCATCCAAAAGCTCAAACCCACGCTTTCTTATCCAAAAGAAATACGTCCAACCCTTGTCCCTGCTATGGCCATCATAAACAGGTAATCCTTTTAGTGATGACCATTCCATTGCCTTTCTTATGCAAACTTCCTGTTTACTCATGTTATTTTCAAGTTTTTCGTAATCCCTATTCACACTACCACATTTTCATATCCGACCTTCCTGTCCATTTTGTCATTTTATTATTTCTACATATTTAATCCCCAACTGCATAAAAAATTATTCGTCACATTAGTTATGATCCCACTAGACTTTTTATCCAAACTTTCTGTCTATTTTGTTATTTCTATATTTTTAACCCCAATTGCACAATATGTCAATCTTCTCAGTAATTATGATGCTACTTTGGTTGAGTTTCATCCGTCCGCCTCCCTGCTTATTATGGCATTTTAATTCCTAATTGTAATTTTTATTAATTTGACCCTTAACCGGAAATTATTCTGGAACTTTCCCATCCATTTATTATAAATACACGAATGTACAGCTATCTAGTTGACGGTGACTTCGTCGAAAAGAAAATTTTCTTCGCTACAACTGTCTTTTTAATAGTTCCTATGTAAGTGAGAAATGATTATTACCTTGGGTTCTAAGTGAAATACAGAGGGGGGGGGAGGCTTGAAAAGCACATCTTCATTCCATACCTTTCCCTGAGATCTTCTCTAGCTATCTCCACGACCAACCAATAAGCCGTCATCTCCCGATGATATAAGATGGTTGGAGGCAATCAGCCACAGGAAGCCTTGCTTGACCTAGGTTTCCTGCTAGTTGGCATTCACCAGTCAGTCAGCAAGGCGTATCTGCAATTACGTTGAAGGAACTCATTATTATTATTATTGTTTCCTTCAATTCCTAGAGGAACATAGGGCTTCAGCCGTGCGTCTCCATTGCATTCGGTTCTCTCCTAGAGTCTTCACCTGGCTCCAAGTCTGCCCACACGTTTTCATCTACCCTTCACATGACCTCCTCCAAGTCACCCTTGCACTGACGACCAACTTGCCGCTTCCCTTTCGGGTTCCACTCGAGCGATGGCCTGTCTAGTGATGTCAATTGATGGTTTGTTTCCTCAGAGTGTGGCCAGCCAATCCATCTCCATTTCTTCCTGCCTATTTGTTTCACAATCGGTTCCTGCTCTGTTGGTTCGCTCATTGCCAGAGATCCCTCCCTGTTGCTGATGTTTTCTGGCCGGCCATCTGATCTTGAGTGGCATTGAGTGAAGACAACTGTTAATGAAGGTCTGTAGTTTGTTTGAGATGCTCTTTATGACGCGCAGTGCAAGTCTCTGATCCGTATAGTAAGTAGCAGTGACTTCACATTGGAGTTGAATTAAATTTTTAATTCGAAACCGCGTCACCCGGTGCTGCAGTCAGACACTCTACCACCACTGATCCTATTTGGGACTCATGATTGACCTCCTGTAGGAGTGTGACTGTATTGGATACTTTTTATTGGACACTTGTCCTAGGTAATGGACTGATTCTTTGTGTCGGAGCAGACTGCGGGTTTGAGTCTCTCAGAAGGAGAGGACATGAGTTCCTTCAAGGTAATTTCAGATACGCCTTGCTGACGACTGGTGAGTGCTAAAAGTGAGTACGAAACCTAGGTTGGTTAGGCAAGTCTTCCGGTGTCCTCCGATTGTCTTCAACTATCTAATATCAACAATTCTAAGTGTACCGCGTGATGACGAGCCACCTAGTTAGTGGCATGGTGGCCACATTGCAAACGTGACTGACTGATGACAGAATTCATCAGTCTGCAGAAACACCAAGGACTGGACACACACATTACACTAGTTACTGACTAGTATCCAATCAAACACTCCAAGTTACTTGACCTTCACTATCAGCAGGCATCAAGTTCGAATCCCCTCAACCTGTCTACCTCAATCGTCGTACAAACAATTAGTATCACTCAGAAATTAGAAATTCATGAATTTACAGTCTCCACTGAAGGCCAGCCAGGGTAGTAGTAGTAGTGGCTAGCTGGACCTGCTTCTTTTGAACACACAGCACTGGTTGTTTCACGCGAATTGCGATAGCCTCTGTTGTTTGGAGCATGTGGTGCTTCGATGATTTTGGCAATTTATTAGGCACCCGGTAGATGATGACAGGGAAGGATTCTTCAATGCTGGCTGGCTTTGTGGCCAGTTTGGACCAGGTGTTTTAATATCGAACTGTTGGTGATGGTTTTCACTACACCTTTACTTAGCCATACTGGGAGATGTTCTCGAGGGAGCACGAAAAATCAATTTCCTAGAGCAACGGCCGATATAACTTGCTCCACCACAAGAGCAGTTGAATTGGTAGATACAATTTGAAGTGGCTACTTTAGTTACTTCATCTTTCAGTCGAGGAATCACCATCTGTCATGTAGAGAATAAGACGTGTAGTTCGCCAGCATTAAAAGTTCTTTGAACTGATTTTCTTAATTTCTTCATAATTAATTCACTTGGTATATCGCCCTTGAATTACAGTCATATCTAAAGAGGCTTCTTGTTTACGGATAGTGAGTAGTCCTTTTCCACTTTCTTTGTCATGTGTTTCTTGATAAATTTGTCAGGATAACCATTTTCGATTAAACTATCATATACCATGCTTAATTCATCTTTAATTACTTCTTCAGAGAATATAGCTCTAACTCTGTGGCTAAGGGTCTTCACTAAATTTCTTTTGTACTTGATAGGAACGAAGCTGTGAAAATGTGTATATTTTCCTGTCCAAGTACTTTTTCTATGCAAATTTCTTTTTATGCTACCATCTAGTTTTCTTGTAAGTAAGACATCCAGGAAGGCAATTCTGTCTTGTACTTCATTGAATTCAGTAATTAGTGTACTCCTATCAGAACCATTATCACAAAGAATGGTGTCATCCATATATCTGCAATAAAATGAGAACTTTCTGATAAGGTTGTTCAAAGGTCCATTTTCTAGCTTACTCAGAAAGAAATCAGCCAGAATGGGACCCAGCGGGGAGCCCATCGCCAGCCACCCCATCCACTTGCCTGTAAAGTGTGCCGTCAAATTTGAAGTTTACATTCATGGTACACCTTAATAACAATTCTTTTAGGATTTCAGTACAGATGCCAATATTTATCGACTGGTTATCCACTTGTTCACATATGTAGTTAACTGTTTCTATTAGAAGTACATTTGTGAATAACGATGTTATGTCCAGAGATATCATGGTTTTGTCCTTGATATTAATATATTTTATTTTGTCTACGAATTAACTTTAAAAGGAAAAGCGATTCAACACTACTCCGTAACAACTTCGATGCTCCTACAATTTTCATTTAAACTCTTGTCGATTATTTAAAACAAAATTCTGATTCCTTGATGAATGGCACATTGGCTTATGAACTCAACTTTCAATCATAGAATCCCGGGTTCGAATCCCACCCCGCCTACTTCAGTCATCACAGCGTCCAGGTAGTATGATAATTAAACTTTTCACAGGATAAGTACAGGTGTGGTGAGACCTGTCTGCTAGCCGAAATTGATAGACAGTAATTTACGTCAATGTTTATGTCCCAAATATTGGTCATGAGAAAACAAGAATAAGAACAAAAACTGACTGACTCAACAACCAATCATAGCAGACTTTGTTTGCGTAGGCGGACACAATTAGCAGATAGATGGTGTGACCTTCAAAGAAACAGCCATAAAGAGATGAAAGATTAACTTTCAGTGAGAAATAACCACCAATCAGAAGACTGTATTTGTCTGCTAGCAATAACGCTAATAATAATGTACATGAAAATCTTCTATAGCTTGGTTTGTAAGGGTTAGTTATGTTTTTACGAGTTGATCACGGACTGATATCAGTTAGAGAACCATTGAAAACCAGGGAGTACTGGACAGCCGTTTCATCAGCCTAGTTTGGGAATCATCGGCAGTACGCACCCACTGGGATTCGAACCCAGGACCTTCCGGTTACAGGGCATGCTCGTATTCCATTCAGCCACTGGGATCCGATTCAATGGCTCATGAATTCTAACTTCTACCAATTCGTGATTTAGCGCGACCCCAACCATTGTCGTTGGTGGGACATCTATCCACACACGTGACATTTAATTGGACCTCACTGGTCACGACTTCTCACTAGAACTCCGGGAAACTCCATCCTGTAGCAAGTCACTAGCGAGCATCAGATTAATTTTCTATAGTTCAGTTTATAAGGGTTAGTTATGTTTTTACGAGTTGCCTTGTAACCGGAAGGTCATCGGTTCGAATCCCAGTTGATGTGTACTGCCGATGATTCCCAAACTAGGCTGATGAAACAACTGTTCAGTGGTTCTCTAACTGATATCAGTCCGTGATCAACTCGTAAAAACATGAAAATCTATAAATACCTGTTGATTTCCTTAATAAACGATCTGTTGCCTGACCCTTGTCTTCTGTTGTTACACAGGTACCAACCTGGTCCATGAAGGATCTGTTCAGGTGTGTGTATGTGTGTGTGGGAGGGTGGTTGAGCCGTAGCTAGAATGCTTTGCCGATCTCCCCACTCCCACTCCCCAAAAAAACCAAAAAACAATCAATAGAAAAAAACTTACTTCTTTTGTTAAATTATGACTAAGCACTTGATCACCAATCGCTAAGCCTTGAACATGACTTAATATAGTATAGACACGTTTATAAAATCCTGGCGGGACACGATTCAATGCACCGTCAATTTTACGTCGACGACTCCATAGATTACGTAGATCAGATTGAGAGGCATCATCGTCTACTGCTGCTCCTGCTGCTGCCACTGCCGCTGTTGCCTCTTCAATTGTCATCCCGGCAGCAGCAATAGATTGTTTACGTGATGTGATTATATGCTGACGATTAGAGATTGATTTTTTTCTTACCGAACCAGATATTGTATCCAAAGTGGATTGTATGGTGTCTTGATTTGTCATTGTACTACTGGCGGATGATTTGATAGGTGACTAAATTTCAGAGGGGAAACAACAACATATAGGCATAAGGGAGAAAATTAAATAGAACACGATTTAAGCAAGGGAATACGTATTTGCGTTGAATTCTCATCAGGTTTTATGTATTACGTAATCAAATATTAGTCAGAGACCATTTGTAACAATGTGGATCAATAAAACCAAGCGTAATCCAGTAGAATGTAAAGCGAATAGTACTCATAATCGACCAAAAGACTGAACAACATCATTTACAAAATAGATTGTAACACGCCGTACAATTAGGCGTGTTTCTCATCGAATTTCCGAACATCACCCTGCATAGTGGTTTAGGAAAGGACAAACAAAATCTATTCGCAGCGCTATTCTATCCCATCTTGTGGATGCAGAACATAAGATTGATGTCAACGAGGCTTTCAGGGTCATTTACCGCATATCTACGAATCTCAATTTTGCCTTAAGAGTTCGACTGCTAAATATTGCTGAGGCCAGCTGTTGGGATCCAAGCCTAATTTGTGCATCCAAAAGAAGTTAGTTCAGATGTTATCCTTACCAGCTTGGCCATCTAGGTTTGAATGATCCTCAGTTTTTGTGGAATTTCCTTCATTTTAGTTGAATTCTATTTGGTATTAAAGTTTTATTATTATTATTATATTTTAAGCATCTTTAATGAACTGTAATTCCATTGTGGTCTTACTTAAAAAATCGATATAATTTAAAGGAAAACACTAATATTGTTATTGACTACTAATCTAGAATATTCTATGTATATAAACATATATATGCAAAAATGTAGAGCCAGAAGAGGAATTTATCGAAAAGGATATTCTTTGCTCCATAATTATTTTGTGTTTTATAACTGTGAAAAACACTACATTGGCCAAAGTGGACGTCCCTGCACTTCGTCTTCGTATCCATGATCAGAAGCTAACCGTCAAAAGACATGACAATCACTCCCTCCCCCATATCGCTTCACTGCATACAGACAACTACGGACATCAATTCGACTGGGATAACCAACGTTCAAATATTGGACAGAAGAAACACCTAGAATGCGAGAGAATTTTAAGAAGCCAGCCTGCCTGGTATTCCTGTGAATCGTCAATCAATAGACACATCTACCGACATAGACAAAATTTACCAACAGATAAGAAGGAAACCTCACACACACAAAGGGTCAAAGTTCAAGTCAAAGAAACAATCAGTTCCGATTTAAGTAGCCTAGAAGGTGTGAAAACACACAAAAACAGCCAATCACGTTTAAGGTGGTGACCAGGAGAGATGATTAATAAACTCATGGATAAATCTAAAAGTTCACTTCAACAAATTGAGGTATATGCTGAAGATGTTGCCTAGTAGGGTGAGGGCAATGAAAGCTTTGCAGATAAACCACCCACCAACTGAGAAAACACAACTATATCAGAACAATAATCATAATAATCATGAATTTGTAAAAATAAGATTAAAATATGAGACTATTGATTGGTTGATTGATTGGTTGGATTTAACATAAAACATTGCACAGAGGTTCAGCAGTTCAGGTTGCCACACTCTATGTAGCAAACAATGGAAGACACAAGAGAGAAAACAGACATTCAAGGGAGCATTTATAAGCAGAAATGTGAGGGAGAAAGAATAGTAACATTGGAAAACGAAAGGGTGTTTTTGGATATAAGAGATTACAAAGACTGAATGCCTCTGTGCTATTGAGAACGATGATTTTGAGTTATATCATCAATTGTCTCTAGCCGTCATTGGTTTTTAGCATCTTGAGGACTCCCTAAAAACGGGAAACCAGTTTAGACCTCCCTACGTGAGTGGCTGACTTAAACTAACTTTTATGGATTTGACTGACTGATGAAAACATGTTTTCGTTTGACCACCACTAGCTCTTTCTTTTTCAATCTAATCCACATCCTATGTCAGCTAACAATGTCTG
This sequence comes from Trichobilharzia szidati, assembly GCA_944472155.2. Classification (NCBI taxonomy): domain Eukaryota; kingdom Metazoa; phylum Platyhelminthes; class Trematoda; order Strigeidida; family Schistosomatidae; genus Trichobilharzia; species Trichobilharzia szidati. The sequence goes on from OX235274.1 coordinate 133,719,342, forward strand.
CCGAAGAAGGCGATGGATGGCTAGGCATGCATGCGTAACACACATCCTAACCATCTCAATCGATGTAATTTCCCGACCTCGTAGGTTGATTTTTTTCGCCTTACCTAACACACCGCGCATTACCTCAACATTACTCACCCTATTATGCCAACTAACAAGGGAGATAGAACGGAGACACCTTTGATCAAAGACAACCAGAAAGCCAGGCTTTTCATGCCTTCCACTTTCAATGACCATACCTCACTAGCAGCCATAAAGGAGGACAGAGCGAACTTCTGAGCAGTACACATGCTTTAATTGGCAGCTGGATATCACGTCTACGCCAGAGATAGAGTAATTTGGTAGGCAAATGCCAAATGAGCCTTCTGTTTCCGTGCTGATACAACTCCCCAAATAAGTGAAGTGGTCAACACGCTCCACAAACCACTTCTCTCCTGCCTATCTTTCAGCTAGGAATGAGTCAATGTAGTGCACTCCTATAGCAAGTATCATCTTAAACTTAACATGAGCGCTCGAACCGCATGCCAAACATACGACGATTGCTGCTCAGCTCAAGGCGTTCAGAAGACACTGCATTTTGTCACCGTCTTCACCTAGGTGGGAGGACTATATCACTGCATATTCTAAGTCAACGAGATTATTCCCTGATGGTAACAAGTCAATCTCTGAGTAGCTGGATACAGTTAGGGTTAACTCCATTAGTACACCTTTGATGTAACTAAGCTGTAATCAAAATAAATAAAATAAATAAATAAATAGGAATGCGGAGAGTGGACATCCTTGACAGACATCACTGGTTGTCATCAAAATTGTCAGATAACAACTCTCTATAGGCTCTTACCTGGCTGGCTGCATGAGTTTGAGTAGAGTACTTTGATCAGTGCAATATATGTTACAGTCAAACATCGCCAGAGTACCTCTCGGTCGACGGAATCGAATGGCGCCTTTAGGTCAAGAAATATGACGATTTTCCGACGCCGACGGTAAGTATGCCTATGTCCCAGAATCTGTTGAAGGGTGAAGATATGATCAATACATCCTCTTCCTGGTCTAAAGCCTGCCTGGTTCTCTCGTGTTTGTTCCTCCCGAGCACCACTTAGTCTACGCATGATTACTGAGCCTAGAACTTTAGATACCATATTAGTCAAGCTAATCCCCCTGTGATTATCACAGGAAGACTTGTCTCCTTTCTTGTATATCGCGATAATCAACGACTTACACCAGCCTGACGGGACTTCCTCTGAATCTCAGAGGCTGCCTACTACTCTAGTTAAGGCAGACAGTGAACTGTCTCCACCGTACTTAAATACCTCTGGAGTCATTCCGCCAGGTCCCATTGCTCTGCCTCGTTTTAGATAAGTGACAGCTTTTGTAACCTCAGTTAGGGACGGAGGACTCGTGTTTACATCTCACTCAGAGAGGTGTTGGATGTTTGGTGAGGAGGGTTCCAAGGTAGATCCCTGTTGAGGTCATGGGTGCCCACTGTTAAATATTCCTAAGCCAGGATGGGACATCTGCTCAATATCCTCTCCTGGCTTTCAATTGTTCATTAACTGATGTTAATTTCTTGACAAAGCTTGCAACTACTTATAATTTGACAGTAGTATACAAAATATCATATTAAAACAATGTTTATACACAATATACAGAATGTGCATCAATGTGCATCTACCAATTCACCTGCTCATCTTACATATCTTACAATTGCCTCCTGAATTACGCATTACCTTCCCCCCCCCACGACGCAACCTGGATTACACTTGTGGAATATACCTTTATACCAATGAAAAAGTATTAATTTATAATATTTCACGATTGTAATTTATATAACATAATTGTTCGTGCCTGTAAAAATAGCTTGCATTTCTTGTAAACACCCGTTTATAAGAAAATATAAACTATCATTATTATTATTTGTCTGCATTGAGTACAGTTCACTTCTGGTGTTACTTACGATGAAAATGCTGACAAAGCTATACAAGTGTATCACTTATTTTAAATTATTATACCCAATTTGGATATAAATCAAGAATAAGACTCGATGCCGTACACACCAAAGTTATATAATGGGGAATGACTTCAAGCTTTATTTTTCTTTCCCAAGTATTTGTAATCCATCCAAAACATACTTGGGTTTTTTTCGTTAATGCAAAGACAATATCTCTATACTCTACTCGTACTCATGCAGCCAGGTGAGGGCTTACGGCGAGTTGTCATCTGAAGTGGTGACAACTAGTGGCGTCCGTCAAGGATGCCCATTATCCCCATTTCTATTAAATTTCATCATAGATGTACTAATGGACTTAACCCTAACTCACTTCAGAGACTCAGGGACTGACATGCTACCAGGGAATAATCTCGTTGACTGAGAATATGCAGACGATATGGTCATTCTAGGTGAGGGCGCTGACAAAAAGCAGAGTCTTCTGAACACCTTGAGCTGCAATCTACGAGTGTCTGGCCTGCGATTCGCTCCCGCCAAATGTAAGATGATGTTACAGGATTGTACTACACTGATTCCTAGATTAGAAATAGGAAGTGAAGTGGTAGAGCACGTTGACCGCTTCACTTATTTAGGAAGTACCATCAGCCAGGGCCAACGGGCTGATCTCTGAAGAAATCTCAGCACGAGTACAGAGGGCTTGTTTCGCATATGCCAGTTTATGCCGTCTCCGGCGTAGACGTGATATCCGACTATCGACCAAAGGGCGTGTGTACTGCTCAACAGTCTGCTCCATCCTCCTTTATGGCTGTGAGACCTGGCCATTGAGAGCGGAAGACATGAAAAGATTAGCTGTCTTTGATCATAGGTGTCTGAGTTCTATTTCCCACGTGAAGTGGTAGAAAAAGGTGAGCAATATTGAGGTTAGGCGTCGAGTGCTAGGTAGGTGGGAGGGGAAATCAGTCGACGAGACTGTGAAATTACATCGACTGAGATGGTTAGGACATGTGTTACGTATGCCTAGTCATCGCCTTCTTCGACAACAAGCAATGTTAGCTGATATAGTGTCAGTCTGGAAAAGAGCTAGCGGCGGTCAAACCAAAACATGGCATCAGTCAATGAAATCTACAACAGTTAGTTTAAGCCAGCCACGTAGAAAGGTGTAGACTTCCTGGTTGGCGTCCTCGGGACGGTAAAAATCATTGCTTGGAAACAATTGGTGACATGGCTCAAAATCGTTCTCAATGGCTAGTGCAGATGCATCCACTCCTTGTGACTTATGATTTCCAATGAAACTGTTTTGTTCTTCGTTATTACTATTCCTTTGTCTCACACCTCTGTTTACTGTCTCTAATATGCATTTCTCCTACTTTCTTCTCTTGCTTTGTGTGCTACATGGAGTGTGGCGACTTGAACTGCCGCACATATGTGCAAAGTTCTACGTCGAAAACAGACAGACATTTCTATATTTCTTGATGTGCTCCATTAAATGACTAGTTATCAGATTGTTCCCACAAACTAAAGACAAGGTGGACAGCAACCATGTATTTTCACCATAAACCAAATTTATGTAATTTAAATAATACTTATCCATGCCTGTACAATTAGTGTGTCCTACACAGGTGGGAATAAATATGTATTTTATTATATTATTATTATTATTATTATTAAATACGCCTACTAATCGTATATGTAATTTATCATATTGATGATACCTGTAAACTGGTGCCCCTCCCCATGTACAAAAATGAGAATATATTATTATTATTATTATTACTGACATAATACAATCAAGGATATGAAATATACTGGAAAGTTGTGTGGTGTGCCTGAGCACACCCGGATATGGTTTTGAGTACAACCTATTATAGAAAAAATTCCCATTTAGACATTCAGAAAACAGAAGGATTGAGCGAAGAAATATTTACTTTTCAATTAGATCCTCATCTCACTCTGGCTCTACTCTAATACACACGTATAGCATTTTTATTACAATACACAACAGTTTACCAATCAAGTGGCACTGATATGTTTGTTAACAATAATTAGTCAGTGTCAACATGTCAAGGCGTCGGGTGATAATTAACGAAGAAAATCAATACACATTTAACGTAACCTGGCAAAGTGTCTGCTTCATAGAGCTAGATTAATCTGTTCAGACGACTGCCTCAATGAGGAGCTAAAGATTATTAGAGAATTACTTAAAAAATGGTTATCCAAATAAATTCATTGAGAAAAATATGAATTCAGCACCTAGAAGAGTCAGTATGGCTACAGTTCCGAGGAAACCAATGTTCATAAAGTTGCAGTTCCTCGGCGACAACATCAGCGAAATAATAACACAGCGCCTGAAGAATGCAGTTAAAAGAGTTTATAAGGGTAAACTAACTAAACTTGCCTCCACTGTGTGTATCTACCAGTTTGACTGCAGCTGTGGAGCCACCTACATTGGGCGTACAATTAGGCAGGTTCATCGTCGTATTTCCGAACATCATCCAACATGGTTAAGCAAGGGACAAACAAGATCTATTCGTAGTTCTTTTTTAGCACACCTTGTTGATACTGAGCATAAGGTTGATGTTAATACTGCATTTAAAATTATTTATCGCATTCCGACTAATCTTAATTTTGCTCTACGAGTTCGTCTTCTACATACAACAGCTGAAGCAATAGGAATCCACCTGAAGAAGCCAAACCCGTGTGTTCAGAAGAAATTTGTACAACCACTTTCCTTACCGTGGCCATCGGTACATGAATGCATAAACAAGACTACGTCGCCCCCTTCCCCCTAAACCTTTAAAAACTATAAAAATTATAATTGTCCAAATTATTTTATTTTTATTTATTTTGACCACTTCATCTTTACTTACGTGTTATCCTTGTAAAATTAATTTATTCTAACCATTTCTACCTTTTGAATGTGTATTGATTTTCTTCGTTAATTATCAACCCACTGCTTGACATGTTGACACTGACTAATTATTGCTACCACACATATCAGTGCCACTTGATTGGTAAACTGTTGTGTATTGTAATAAAAAAGGCTATATATATATATTAGAGTAGAGCCAGAATGAGATGAGGATCTAATTGAAAAGTAAATATTTCTTGGCTCAAACTTTCTGTTTTCTAAATACAACCGATTACTCAACTGAGAAGCGACGAGTGGGTCATCGGTGCGAGGGTGACATGGAGAAGATCGTGTGGCGAGGAGAGGGAGAAGGAGATGAGAGATTATAGGCAATCTTGAACTCAGCTGGAGAGGACAACACCAAATAGAACACAAAGTGGACATGTGTTATTGAAGCCCCATGCTCCACTGAGAACCCAGGGGAATAATAGTAATACATACGTACATAAGTGCGTCGGTGGCATAGTGGTTAGGACGCTCGCCGACCATGCACATCGTCCGGGGTTCGATCCCCGGCCGACGCACTCCTTTACCTCGCTAACCCAGAAATAACGCTGGTGAAGGGGAAAGGTTGGGCATGAGGCTAGCAACCCCATCCTGTAAAATAAGCACTGCTACAGAAACTTCAAGCCACTAGCTTGAAGCCCTATGTTCCACTGGGGAACGTGAAGAATAGAAAAAAATACGTACATAAAAGTATCTTTGTAAAACGATTTTAAAAGCTTATTATTATTATTAATATTATGCTTACCAAATGAGTGGATTTGCGAGCATTATTCCTATCTAAAAAGGCACAAGAGAAAAAGACACACTCAATGAGATTAATAGATAAAAGCTAATAATTCTGTTAGAAAAATTCGTACATGCATTAATTTGTTTTTCAAATGGATATATCACACACAGAATGCAAATTGTATCTACCAATTCAACTGCTCTTGTCGTGGAGCGAGTTATATTGGCCATTGATCTAGGAACTTGATTTTTCGTGCTCTCTCGGGAACATCCCCCAGTATGGGTAAGTAAAGGTGTAGTGAAAAAACCCATCACCAACAGTTCGATATTGGACGACCTGGTGCAAACCAGCCGGCCACAAAGCCAGCCGGCGTGGAAGAATCCTTCTCTATCATCACCTACCGGTGTGGTGAGAGCTGGCTGCTAGCCAAAGTTGGTAGACAGTAATTGACGTCAATGTTTATGTCCCCAATATTGGTGGTGAGAAAATGAGAACAAAGGCTTTGCGTAGGCGGATACAGTTAGCATATGAATGATCTGACACAGCCACAAAGAGATGCAAGGATAACTTTCTGTGAGAAACAACCAATCAAAAGACTGCATTGTCCATTAACAATAATCTACAATAATGTACATTAAAATCTATAAATATGTGTTGATTTTCCTTAATAAACGATCTGTTGCCTGGCCCTTGTCTTCTGTTGTTACACTGGGTGCCTAATAAATTGTCAAAATCAGCGAAGCACCGCATGCTCCAAACAGGAGAGGCTATTGTAATTCGCCTCAAACAACCAGTGCTCTGTGTTCAAAAGAAGCAAGTCCAGCTAGCCACTACTACTTCCCTGGCTGGCCTTCAGTAGAGACTATAAATTCATGAATTTGTTATATTATCTTTCCTAGTTTTTCCGACATTCAGCTTATTTTATGTTGATGCTATTAAACTGTAATCCATTGGCATTATTATTGATTCGATGTTATTTAAACAGCATTAATGTTGTTCATAACACTAATTCATTCATTCACTATAATGTGTATATATAACTGTAGAGTCTGATGAAGAGCAGGTTATCGAAAATATGAATATTCTTTGTTCAGTAACCAGTCTTTTGAAAAATTTTTAATGGGCATTTTCAATCAGTTGAAACAGTGTTGCCATTTCCTGGATGACGAAGCTTCGAACACAATCATCTATTATTGTTCATAATCATACAAACCAATTATAATCGCACGACTTCGAAACTTAAGTTTTATAGTTTTCTTTATTCTTTCCTATTCGTCGTCGTACAGGTAGTAGAATTTTCCAGATAGCCGGGTGGACAAGTGTTGAATCATTCCTATTACGCGTGCTGGCAGTTGAATCGGTCAATCTCTTCTTCCAGCCTGTTACAATAGATTTCAAAACTGTCATCTTATCCCATCCAATCCTATTGTATGGTTGTATGTAATTCCATGTAGTGAGTGCTATCCATGGTTGAACTATTCTCCAGATTTCTTATCTGAGTGTCAGGTCAACTAATCTAGATTTTGCTGCTGGGTTTTTGTGCTCCACTAGTCTGACTGGCTGACCCCGTTCTACTACTTTGACGTATATGTTTGACCTGACAATCATCGCAGACGGGGGATTAGATAAACTAAATTGTTTTGTTTAATTAGCTCCACTGGCAGGATCCTTTAACCGACAAAGCTTGTTTCTCGAAATGAGTTTGTGGGCACTTTGAATGCCAGTCACTTTTATTCCTGCCTGCATTGTTAAGGTATGGAATTACATACTATCACAGTGTCCAGAGATATCCTGGACCGATGAGAGGAACCTAGAAGACCTGGATTTCGCGGATGATTTATGTTTGATGTCACACAAAATCGAAGACTTACAAGCGAAAACCAAAAAACTGGTCGAAGAAGCAGCCAGAGAAGACAGGAATCCAGGTGAACATAGACAAGACGGAGGTTAGGAAAATAACCAACCAACAACAGCAGCAGTAGCAACATCCAGAGAGCATTGTCTAAACTACAGGAGGAACGGACGAGAATGTCAAATCGAGAATCGGAAAGGCGAGAAACACATTCATCAACCTGAAACCAATCTGGAAATCTTCGTCACTCAGCATCAACAACAAAATTCGGATTTTCAATACAAACGTTAAGTCAGTACTTCTATACGGATCAGAAAATTGGCGGGTCACAAAGAATACTTCCAACAGGTTTCAGACCTTCATCAACAACTGTCTTCGTTCTATACTGAAGAACAGATGGCCGGAAAGAATCACAAACAAGAAGCTATGGGAACAAACAAAACAAGAACCAATAGCCCAACAAATATGCAGGAGAAAGTGGAGGTGGATTGGACACTCGCTGAGGAGGCTGCTGGGTGAAATCGCACGTCAGGCCAACGCTCGAGTGGAACGCGGAAGGGAAGCGGTGAGTGGGAAGTTCAAAGGTGACATGGAGGAGATCGTGTGAAGAAGAGCTGAAACAGTATGGACTAACATAGATGCACGTGAAAAGTACAGCAGAAGACAGAAACAAGTGGAGACGTGCAGTTGAAGCCCTATGTTCCAGTAGGAACCCAAGGGAACAATAATAATAATAATAATTTTAGTTTCTACCCGATCAATACTTTCTACATTAACGCAATTTGTTATCTAAAAATTTGCAATTCTAATGACACATCTTTGGAAGTATTCCTGATGTTGCTAGGAAAATTGTGATTGTGCAGCTGGAGAATGATATCTCTGGAAAGGATAACTCTTCCACCGAACGCCTTTTATTTTCAAATCACAGAATATACACATTTGATCGATCACGAGGAATAATGAAAAAGGACGGTTGCAACGAAGAAAATTTCTTTTTCGATGAAGTCACCGTCAACTAAGTAGGCTGTACATTCATGTATTTATAATAAATGGGTGGGAAAGTTCCAGAATAATTTTCGGCCAAGAGTCAAATTAATAATATTTAACCTTACAGAAGAGATAAGCTTATGTCTGAAAGATAGAACTTTGCATAGAGAAATGTGAGACCTTAACAGATCTGAGAGATGATGAAGAATACATTCATCTGATCGATTTAGAACGATTATGATCCATGTCACAAACAGTTATTGAAGATTAATTCTTACAATCCTTACAACTGCAGATAGCCAGGCAGCCAGCCAGCCACTGTATACTTCCTTCGGTGGCTCAAACCACCGGCTAAAGACTTCATCAACTGATGTCAAGTGCTGACTTGACCACTCCTTTGAGTCTTTTACAATCAAATCCGATGTTATTATAAGTATAAAACTTGGACACTGTGGTGTTAGAGTATAACTCCATTATGGATAAGATTTTATTTTGATAAATCACACAATGTGTTTGTTATACAGTAATATTAACTGATGACCACGTTTCGAGTACAAATTATTGCCACTCATAATCATATCAAGGAACTCACCTGACTCTCTTCCTTTATTTATATACATGAGTGGAATTGACCAGATATTTGAATAAAAATCAATATGGGATAATGTACATTCGGAAATAATACTATGAGTGTTATTGATCAATTACAATCAGATGGGAAATAAGACGAGTGTTTTTATAGTCAAAATAAGTAACTTGTTAGAATGTTGTGATGTGCTTGAATTAAAATAGAATTTTGAGATTATTTATTATCCTCCTCTGATTTGACTGACTGACTGGTGGTAATAATATCTTCCATGCATATCTCTGGTATTTGCAATGAGTCATTTCTGTTGCACGTGTTGTGTTGGGTGAAGGTAGACTCAATGAACCAGGCAGGATTCAGCAATCAACCTCTTACTCTCTCTCCACCTACATAGATTACTTCTTAGAATTTTAACCCTCTTCCACCTTATTGTGTGTGTGTTAATGCGTGAAGTGCACTTGCTGAGTGTTTTTCTAAATCACTTATCTTCACGGGGTCGACCATTCTACCCTTAGCTATATTCTTATGTTCTGAAAATCTGACTACCCCCAACCTACATAGGTCAAACTAGTAGGACGAGTGTAGTGTGATAAGTTATTTAGAAAAACACTCAGCAAGTGCATTGCATGCATTAACACACACAACGACACAAGAGATTGGGTGGGAGAGGGTTAAAATTCTAAGAAGTCATCTATGTAGGTGGAGAGAAAGAGAGATTGATTACTGAATCCTGCCTGGTTCATCGAGTCCACCTTCACCCAACACAACACGTGCAACAGAAATGACTCAATGCAAATACCAGAGATATGCATGGAAGATATTATTACCACCAGTCAGTCAGTCAAATCAGAGGAGGATAATAAATAGTGTTAAAATTCTATTTCAATTCACATACATCATAACATTGTAACAAGTTACTTATTTTGACTATAAAAACACTCGTCTTATTTCCCATCTGATTGTATTTTATTCATAACACTATTTAGTGCTCGAAACGTTGTCATCAGTTAATATTACTGTATAACAACACTGTGAAACTTTAACAAAATAAAATCTTATCTATAATGGAGAAATACGATGTTAGCTAATATTCCTCAACGTGTCCTATCCATCTCATTCGATGCCGCTTCACAATCTCATTGATTGACTTCCCGCTCCCCTTTACCAAACACCCTACACCTACCTTGCCTTAATCTTATCAATAAATATTATACCAATCAACGAGAGGGAGAGAGAGAGTTAGAGAGTGAACACTAATGGGCAAAGACAGTTAGCCAACCAGCCGCTTCAGGCGTTCCACCACTTCCAATGACCATAGACATTTCACAGACACAAAGAAGAAGAAGAAGAAGGAGGACAGAGGAACTAGGGTGCCTACTATCGCCAATGATTTTCCTAATTGCAGTAAATTGGTTAATGCGACAGACAGTGGGCAATGAGGGAAAACAGGCATAAAATGGATTCACACAAAAAAGAACTTGGAGGATCTGGAATTCGTCGATGATATATATATCTGATTTCCCACAAACTATAAGATATGCAAGTTAAAAGCAACAAGTTGGAGATAGAAGAAGCATCCAGAGAAGATAGGACTTCAGGTGAACATAGAGAAAACAGAGGTAGGTGGTGAAGATTCCTGGCCAACAGCAACTGCAATAACAACAACAGACAATAATCAGCCAGCATAAATGGGAGGGACCTCCTTTACCTACCTACTTACCTACCTGGGAAGTATCGTTTCAACTACAGGCAGACGGAACTGATGAGGATATCAAAGCAGCGAGGATCGGGAGAGCAAGGCGAGCAAGCTTTCATTACTCTCAGCAGGTCTGTGTGGAGGTCAACAACATTCAGCATGTAAATACAAATAAGATCCGGATTTTCAACTCCTATGTGGAGTCAGTGCTACTTACTATAGGGATCAGAGACTTGACGCGTTATAAAGAGCACCTCAAACAAACTACAGACCTTCATCAACAGCTGCCTTCACTCAATACTCAAGGTGAGCAACGGGGATCTCTGGGAGCGAACCAACAGAGCAGGAACCGGTTGTGAAACAAATAATCAGGAAGAAATGGAGATGGATGGCTGGCCATACTCTGAGGAAACAAACCATCAAGTAACATCACTAGACAAGCGCTCGACTGGAACCTGAACGGGAATTGGAGGAATGGTCGTCAGTGTGAGGGTCACATGGAGGAGGTCATGTGAGGAGGAGATGAAAGCATTTGGGCAGACCTGGAGCCAAGTGAAAATTTCAGCAGAGAACCGAACGCAATGGAGACACGCGGCTGAAGCCCTACGTTCCTCTAGGAATTAAAGGAAATAATGTAATAATAATAATAATAGTGTGCGGTAAACACACGTCCTTTGACTAACCGACTGCTAGCTGGAACAAGCAAGAACACTATGTTATCACTAATGCATTATTAGGCTTCAATAATAATAATAATAATAATAATAATAATAATAATAATGTGAAATTTAGCATGACCTCAATTAACCCATTATCTTTTCAGTATATCGAATATTGAATACATTAAAACTATACTATTATAATTGTTGAAAGTGGTTATTGATTGATTATTGATTATTGTTATTGATTAAACATGATATAATTAGACCATGGACTTCAATTAGATCAATCAATATATATATATAAATGCATTATATGGTATATATTGATGTACAGTGGGACACACTATTTGGTCTAAACTCTATGATTGTTAGTGCTCATTGACGATAACAATAATTTATTGTCGTACAAGTTATTACAATAATAACAATAATATTTAATTGCGAATATTTTATCATTATTAATTAATGTCGCGTCAATCAAATTAGTGACCTGTTATTATTATAGACCTAATCTGTTTAAAATGCTTCATTTACCTTTTTAACAACACAGTACTTTTTGTATTTCCCCCCTCCAATACAAACACCTGTGACCTTGAAATCTTACTGGTTGTTGGCCATTTTAACTTTTAAATTGATGTAGTTAGTGTCTCTCAGGGCCACTTAACGCAAAAACACAAATTAGTTGTAAAAAGACATGATATATATTCCTATTTCATATCAATGCATGTAGATAATTACGGACATCAGTTTGATGATTGGAATAATGTCGAAATTTTATATAGAGGAAACACCAAAAGTTCAGTTAGAGAACTCTTAGAAGCCTGGGTGGGACTCAAGCAAATCAGCGATTAACAAACCTATTAACTCGTAAAAGCAAATTTAATCTTTACAAACCAACTATAGAAAATTAATCTGATCCTCACTAGTGACTGGCTGGCTACAGGACGGAGTTTCCTCGAGTTCTAGTGAGAAGTCATGACCAGTGAGGTCCATTCCGTCGGGAGTGAGGATGGAGTTCCCACCAATGACATTGGTTGGTGGTCACGATAAATCACGAATTGGTAGAAGTTAGAATTCATGGGCTAGCCATTGAATAGGGTTCAAGTGGTTGAATGGTGCACGAGCAAGCTTGTCTTGTAACCGGAAGGTACTGGGTTTGAATCCCCTTGTGGTGGGTGCGTACTGCCGATGATCCCCAAACTAGGCTGATCAAACAACTGGCTGTCCAGTACTTCCTGGCTGGTTTTCAATGGTTCTCTCTAACTAACATCAATCCGTGATCAACTCGTAGCAACAAATCTAATCCTTACAAACCAACCGTTGAAAACTATTAATATAGACCAAATTCACCAAATAATAAAGACGTAAATCACGTGACAAGAAAGTTCAAATTCCAAGTCGATCAATAAAAAGTGGTCAAAACAGATGTAAATCGACTACCAGTCACGAAGATTGTTGTCAGGAGACAAAATTCTATCACTCATGGAGGAAGAATTTAAATCGGTTCATTTTAAGCTAAAATCTGCGCTTAAGGGGGATTTTTGTCTAGAAGGTGGGTGACAAAAGCTTCTGAATTAAATCAACCAGCTCCTCCTCAGAGAACACAACTAATGGTAAATCATTCACCTGAGCTACAATTCTTCTCTGTTATTATATATATATATATATATATATATATATATATATATATATATATAAGTATATATATGTGCAATTAGCTGTCATCCCTTTTTGGACTGTTGACTCGAGACAGTGAAAGCTCTGTCTGCGTCAACAGTCTGTCTTCTCTTCTTATCTTCTTCGGTCGCGGTGGCATTGGTGGCATTGCTTTATGTTGTTGCTGCTAATATTGGTTAGAACAGTAGACTCACAAATCGTCTAAGGTGGGAAGTTCGTTATTGACAGTCATTACAATACCAGATCGATACACAGACTCTGATGAACATACTCAGCAGTACTAGACAGATATACTGATTATTAGAAGGACCATATTTTTAGATATGATGGAGAAGATTTGTAGGTCAGGTGGATGATATTGATGTGGTAGTGTTCCCTGAGCTGGATAGCTAATTTGCGAAGATTTCATTGCTCCCTACTAGGAAATATCTTCATTCCATAATTCAATTTGTTGAAGTGAGCTTTTGGATTTCTCCACGAGTTTATAAGTCATCTCTCCTGGTGGCCTCACCTTGAAAGTCGTGACTGATTCTTTTTGTGTGTTTTCACACCCTTTAGGCTACTTTTATTGGAACTGATTGTTTCTTTGACTTGAACTTTGACCCTTTGTGTTTGAGGTTTCCTTCTTATCGGTTGATAAATTTTGTGTATATCGATGTGTCTATTGATTGATGATTCACTGGAATACCAGGTGAGCTTCTAAAAATTCTCTAGCATTTTTGTTGTTTCCTCTGTCTAATATTTGAACATTGTCGCAATCGAATTGATGCCCGTGGTTGTCTATGTATATATATATATATATATATATATATATACATATATAGGCGTCAACAGTCTGTCTTCTCTTCTTCAGTCGCGGTGGCATCGATGGCATCGCTTCGTGTTGTTGTTGCTAATATTGGTTAGAACAGTAGACTCACAAATCGTCAGAGGTAGGAACTTCGTTAACGCAAACTAAAAAGTGTATTGACGGTCATTATATACATACGGGATCGATACACAGACTCTGATGAACATACTCAGCAGTACTAGACAGATATGCTGACTATTGGAAACTACAAGGACCATATTTTTATGCAACAGATTATAAAGCATAATTATTGATTCAGTCAGAGTCGGAGATAATTCCTGTCTATCTGTCTGTTTCCGACATAGAACTTTGCACCGGTGTGCAGCAGTTCAAGTCGCCACACTCCACTCCATATAGCACACAAAGCAAGAGAAGAAAGTAGAAGAAATGCATAATAGAGACAGTAAACAGAGGTGTGAGACAAAGGAATAGTAATATCGAGGAACAATTTAGTTTCATTGGAAATTATAAGTCACAAGGAGTGGATGCATCTGCGCCAGCCATTGACAACGATCGCTGTGAGCCATATCACTAATTGTTTCCAGCCATTGCTTTTTCCCGTCCCGAGGTCCCCAACCAATCAGTCAGGCAGCATACACCTTCCTACGAGGCTTAAACTAACTGTTGTGGATTTCATTGACTGGTGAGACCATGTTTTGGTTTGACCACCGCTAGCTCTTTTCCAGTCTGACCCTATATCAGCTAACAATCCCCGTGGAGGAAGGCGATGACTAGGCTGGTCATACGTAACACATGTCCTAACCATCTCAGTCGATGTAATTTCACAGCCTCGTTGGTTGATTTCCCCTCCTTACCTAGCACTTGAGAGATTGCGCCATACAAAATCTGATAAATAGTACATTGGTTGAGATCCTGTGAGGATGCCTAGATGGAAGAAGGTGCTTGTGAAATAATAGAGAAGATTTGTAGCTTAGGTGGATGATTTGCAATTTATTAGTGTTCTCTGAGCTAGCTGGTTGGTTTAGTTGCGGAGCTTTTGTCATCCTTTTGAACAACATCCCTCCTTCAGCGCAATATTTAGCATAAAGTGAACTGAAGTAAATTTTCATTGAGTGATATAATTGCGTCTCCCGGTAACCATCTTTACATATGTATTGACCATTTTCTATTGACTTGGATTTTAAACTTTCTCGTCACATGGGATTTTCTTTTTATTAGTTTGTAGATTTGGTCTATATAAACGTGTTTATTAATTGCATATTCGTTTGAGTACCAGGCTTCTAGGAATTCCCTGGCACTTTTGGTGTTTCCTCTTCCTAAAATTTCGACATTATCCCAATCATCAAACTGATGTCCATAATTATCTATATGCATTGATATGAAACAGGAATATATATCATGTCTTTTCACAGCTGATTTGTGTTCCTGATTTCTGATTCGAAGGGGGTGTATGAAGGGACCACCTCCCGAGCTTCTGACTCAAAGTCTAGTCCACAAAGCAGCAGAGCAACGTTCACATAGTTTCCGGTGACTAAAAAAAGTAAATTGCGAAGCATCGTTTCAACTACTGGTGGAACTGACGAGGATATCAAAGCAGAAACGATCAGGAAAGCCACTCGAGTTTTCATTTCTCTGAAGTCTGTGTGGAGGTAAACAGCACTCAGCATAAAAATGAAAATAAGATCCGAATTATCAACTCTAATGTGAAGTCAGTCTTTATGGATCAGAGACTTGGCACCGCGTCATGAAAAGCACGTCAAACATACTACAGACCTTCATCAACAACTGTCTTCGCTCAATATTACTCAAGATCAGATGGCCAGAGAAGATCAGCAACAGGGATCTCTCTCTGGCAAATATGCAGGAAGATATGGAGGTGGATTGGAATCGTCATACTCTGAGAAAACAAACCATAAAGTGAGTGACATCACACGCCAGTTCATCGTTCGAGTGGAACCTGAATGGGAAGCGGCGAGTTGGTCGTCAGTACGAGAGCCTCATGGAGGGATCATGTGAAGAGGAGATGTTAGCATGCGGGTGGACGGGTGGAGCCAGGTGAAAACGTTGGCGGAAAACCAAACACAATGGAGACGTGGGGCTGAAGCCCTATGTTCCTCTAGGAACTAAAGGAAACAATAATAATAATAGAACAGGTAAATACGACATCCGACACTTCCGTATTCTAGAGCACATGTACAGACCACAGGTTTCGGAATCAGGGTTTTCCAGCTCCCGTAAGTAGGCCACCTAGCATGTTCACCAGTCGAGTGATTAGAAGCGTGAGACTTTTGGATTCACCGTTTAACACTTTTGTGAGGAACCCCCTCCACCCATCATGCGAAGGTTGTGAATAAGGATAACCTGGCAATGACTACGAATGCTTGGACACATGAGAGCAATTCGAGAGGAAGACCTGACCGGTTAGTTTTAACAGAGAACTTTACACAGAAGTACAGCAGTTCGAGTTTCTACTATCAATGTACTGCACAAAGCATGAGAAGAAAGTAAAGACAGGTCCAAAGAAGAGATAATAAGTAGGAGTGTGAGGTAAAAAGAATAGTAATATGTAAGAATATTGAAGTTTTACTGCGTATAAAAAATCCTAGAGAGTGGATGCATCTCCCGCAGTGAGAACAATTGCCTCCAGCTATTGGATCTTACCATCCTGAGAATTCCAACCAGTCAGGAAGTCTACACCTTCCTACGTGGCTGGCTGGCTTAAACTAACTGTTATGGATTTCATTGATTGATGAAGCCATGTTTTCGTTTGACCTTAACTAGCTCTTTTGCAAGGTGATCCATCCTATGTCAGCTAATATTGACCATCGAAGACAGCGATGGTTAGGCAAACGTAGCACATGTCCTAACCATCTCGATCGATGTGACTTCACAACCTCACCGATTGATTTCCTCTCCTTACCTAACATTTGACGCCTAACCTCTATATCGGTCACCCTATTATACCACCTAACACGGGAGATAGAACGCAGATACGTATGATTAAAGACAGCTAGCCAGGCGGCGTTTCATGTCTTCCACTTTCAATGGCCATATCTCACAACCAATCATAAAGGAAGATGGAACGAACTGCTTCTGATCGATAGCTAGTCGGATATCATGCCTACTTAGACAGAGATGGCGTAAATTGGCAGGCAAATTGCAAACGAGCCCTATATATCCGAACTCTACTCGACCTCCATATTAGTTTGTTTATCAGATATATCACACAGTGAAACAGTATTATTTACTGGATGACGCTTCGAATTGACTTTAAACGACAGAGCACAAAAACTAAGTAGTACCAAAGAAAATCTAAAAACAGCAAGTGATACAGATAAAAGAAGCCTTGAAACCTAATAATTACCCGGATAAATTAGTCAAGAAATATGTAAGAAAATGTAAAGATAAAATAAATAATGACAGTAGCGATAGTGATAATAATAATAGTGATAATAATAATATTAATGACGACACCAATAATAAGGAATCTAAATCATCAGTAGTAATTCCATACAAGGAAGGAACCTCGGAAGCCTTACGCAGAATTCTCAACAAGGCAGGAATAAAAACGGCATTCAAACCCACAAACTCAATTAGAAACAAGCTTTGTTGGCTAAAGGATCCTATAAATCCTTTAAAACAAAACAATTTAGTTTATCGAATACCCTGCCTGCGACGACTGTCACGTCAAATACATAGGTCAAACTAGTAGAACAGGGTCAGGCAGACTAGCCAAACATAAAAATTTAGCAAAATCTAGATTAGTTGACCCGAATAAGATAAGAAATCTAGAGAATAGTTCATCTATGGCACTGACTACATGCAATTCCACACAACCATGCAATAGGATGGATGGGATAAGATAACAGTTTTAAAATCTAATGTAACAGCGGGATGAAGGGAGAGATTGATAACAGAGGAAGCTTTGTTTATCGAATCAACAGGGAGAGAATACGTGTCATAGGAATGATTCAACACTTGTCCACCTAGACATCTGGAGAATTCTACTACCGCAACAACGAGAAATAGGAGAGAACAAAGAAAACTATAAAACTCAAGTTTCGAAGTCGTGTGATTATAATTGATTGATATGATTATGAACAGCAATAAATTTTGTTCGAAACGTCATCCAGTAAATAATACTGTTTCACTGTGTGATACATTTAATAAACAAACTAATATGGAATTACTTACTACCACAGTGCCCAAGTTTTACACATATATCTACTCAACCTCCACCGTAACAGAAGAACTCAAAAAAAAAATAATGGAAAAACATAAATTAAATTATTATTTTCACCAAAAACCTACTTGTTTTAACCATACGTATATCTTCACCATTCAATAGATTATGCAACAGACGTTTATTATCAATAGGACGCATTGAAAACAGCGCATACAACGAGTCTTCAACGGTTAAACCCATCCCACGGGCTAATTCAGCTGCCATCATTTGTATGATTAGACCGATACGCAGACGTAGAATATTTGCCAATTGTTGAGGTTGTGTACGTGCAAACATTGACAAGTAAATCAAGATTTCCTGTTTTCGTATGGAATGATATGACGCAACAATCAATAACGAAGAGGGAATGGAAAGAAACAATCATTTTAATTGATTAGAAATGCTCTTTCATAAATATCGAAATATTGATTAGTAGTAAAAAACAAAAACACTGAGCAAAGAATATCCTTTTCGATAATTTCCTCTTCTGGCTCTACAATCTCAGCGATCCTTTCCGACCAAATGAAATTCGCCAAACCCGATGATGGTGAAAAGAACAAGACACCTCATTGAAATCACTGACTGATGTCTTAAAGAAAATGAGGAATAAGTCAGTAATCTCGCCGGAAATATATGAACGCATCCGACCAGTAGGCTCCATGATACCACGTTTGTATGGACTACCTAAAATTCATAAGACAGGATTACCCCTGCGTCCTATCCTCGATATGGCGGGTTCCCCTTATCACGGAATCGCTCAATGGCTAGCTGAAATATTGGAACCAGTTAGAAGGCAAGTATCTAAGTTTTCCATTGATGATACGTTTAAATTTATTGATAGCATTTAATATTTCAATGTCTCAGACAAAATCTTGTTCTCATTCGATGTGACGTCGCTATTTACCAATGTTCCTCTCATGGAAACTTTTTGCTACTTATGTGATTATATTGATACACATAGTTTAGAAATAGGACTGCCGACTATCTACCTCGAAGAGCTTTTATTGAGATGCACGTTGAATGTTCAGTTCACCTTCAATAATGAGATCTTTAGACAGAGAGACGGCATTGCCATGGGATCACCACTGGGTCCCTTGTTGGCTGATTGTTTTATGGCTAAGCTTGAAAATTCTCAACTTAGTCAAACCATCGGTCATTTTGACATTTATAAATGATACGTAGATGACACTTTCGTTATCTGCGATAATAACGTAATTCTTGATGATGTCTTGTTTACTTTCAACAACTGCCATCCTTCTTTACAATTCACCGTAGAAAAGGAATCCGAACTAAGTATTCCCTTTCTTGATGTGTGCCTTAGCAAACGTAATGACGGATCTCTCAAAAGATCTATCCACCGGAAAGGTACATGGAACGGACAACTAACTAATTTTTACAGTTGGGTGCCTATCTCCAGGAAAAGGAACTTAATTCATTCGCTTTGCTCTAGGATAAGGAAAATTTGTAGTTCTGATTCCGTTGACTCGGAACTTGACTTCTTAAAAGCCACGCTGGCAGAAAACGGTTACCCTAACCGATTTATTGACAGCAACATGAAAGATAAGCAGTGTAAACTGGTCACTGACTCAGTTCCAAAGTAAACCTTATTCATGAACTTGGAATTCAAAGGTAATCAAGCTTCAGATATGCTCAAAAATCGTCTCTCTAAATCAGTCAGTATGACGTTCTTTGCAGCAAAATTACATATGACGTTCACTAGCCGCAAGTTGTTCTCTACCTCTGTAAAAGATAAGCTCCCCCGTCTGGCCGCCTCCATATGCATCTATCAGTTCACCTGCTCTTGTGGAGAAAGGTACATTGGCCGTAGTCAGAGGACGCTTTCCACACGGATACAAGAACATATTCCAGCTGCAAGGTTTTACAAGGGAGAAAGGAAGTGTGTGAGAAGCTCTATTCTGGAACACCTGATTGACTCCTGTCACTCTATCAACCCTGACCATGATTTCAAGATCATATATAGAATCCATGCTAACTTCCCGCGTTTTCTTCGTTACAGACTTCTAAAGACAGCTGAGGCCTTGGCAATTCATGACTTTAAGCCAGACCTTTGTGTACAAAAGAAGTATGTACAATCCCTACTTCTGCCTTGGCCGTAGAGGGATAGGCATTCATTTATTTTGTTTATTTAGTTATTCTATGTACTTTTCCCTTATTACTACGATTATTATTATTATTATTACTATTCTCACTCTGAATTGTTTCCACTTGACCCACTTGTCATTTTAAACCCAAAATTATTAATTTTTATATATTTTTATTTTTACAATATTGAATTCTATCTTATCAAATTTCACACCATGTTATGTAACATTTTATATTCTTCTACTAATCCAATAATTATGTACCCCTTTCCAAAATCTATACATCTTATGTATTATTCTATATATGACATTAATTATATATATGTTTATGATATTAAATGGTTGGAGGCAATCGGCCACAGGAAGCCTTCGACCTAGGTTTCGTGCTAGTTGGCACTCAACAGTCATTCAGCAAGGCGCATCTGCAATCAACTTGAAGGAACTCATGTACTTTCTGAGATTCGAACCGGAGTCACCCAGTGAATGCTGCAGTAGGAGACATTACCACTGAGCTATTCAGGCTCGCGATTGACCTCCTGTAGGACTATAGTGGATACTTTGATTGGACATTAGTGACTAATGTGATGTGTCCAATCCTTTCTTCGGTGCAGACTGAATTCTATCGGTCAATGTGGCAACCATGCCACTAGGTCGCTTGCCATCACAGTGCACATTGATTTGATGATATTAGATGGGTTGGAGGATATCGGCCACAGGAAGCCTTGTCTAACCTACGTTTCGTGCTTGTTGACACTCACCAGTCAACAGGGCGTATATGCGACCTAGTTACTGGTTTCCAATCAAAAGTACCCACTACAGTCCTACAGGAGGTCAATCGATATCCAGCCTGAATAGCTCAGTGGTCACATCTCTGACTGCAGCACTGAGTGACGCGGGCTGGAATCTCAATCTGTGGGACATGAGTTCCTTCAAGGTTGCATATATGCCTTACCGACTGGTAACTGCCAACTTGCACGAAACCTATCTCAGGTTGGGCTTCCAGCGGCCGACTGCCTCCAACCATCTAATATAATCAGATCAATCGACTTTTTAAGCAAGATCAATGAAATTACAATTCACGAAAGATTCTTAAGTTATACTAAGCATAAAAATGTAATATGTAAACATAATATAAAATAAAATTAGGGAAATTCCAACAACAAAATTAAGATCATTAAAACCTTGATTCATGGCCAAGGTAAAGGACAGTGTCTGAACCAACCAACTTCTTCTTTTGGATGCATAAGTCAGGTTTTTTAATATGGATCCCAACAGGGCCAGCCTCAGCAATATTTAGTAGTCGAACTCTTAGGGCGAAGTTAAGACTTAGATATGATAGAGAAGATTTGTAGCTCAGATGGATGATTTTGATGTGGTTGTGTTCTCTGAGCGAATCCTGAATTACAACAGCAACAATCCAACATCACACACAAAGAATTGTATACTAACACTATTCAGGAGGGTCAGCAAGGACTCATTGAAGCACTCCTCCCACCTTAAGGAAAATTGAAGAAAGATATCTCATGGACGTCTTGCAAAAGAATGGATGGATATCCACGGAATTTCATCAAAAGACATATGCACCCAAGCCAACCTATCAAACCAAAAGACCCCAAGGAAAGCACAAAGAAAATCACCTTACCATACATAAAGGATATCTCAGAAATCACTACAAGACTCTTCAAACCTTTAGGAATTGACGTCGTACACAAACCAACAAAGTCACTTCACTCAATTCTATGTCAGCCAAAAGACTCAACAGCGAAAGAAGATAAAACCAACATCATCTACAAAATAAATTGTATCAACTGCGAAAAACACTACATTGGCCAAAGTGGACGACGTCCCCTTCGTCTTCGTATCCACGAACATAAGCTAGCCATCAAAAGACATGACATCCACTCCATCACTCATATCACTACATACAGGCAACCACGGAGATCAATTCGACTGGGACAACGTTCAAATATTAGACAGAGGAAAAACACCAAGAATGCTAGAGAATTTTTAGAAGCTTGGCATTCCAGTGAATCATCAATCAATAGACACATCAAGATAGACAAAATTTATCAACCGATAAGAAAGAAACCTCACACGCAAAGGGTCAAAGTTCAAGTCAAAGAAACAATAAGTTTCAATACAAGTGGCCTGGAAGGTGTGAAAACACACAAAAAACAACCAATCACGTCCAAGGTCACCGGGAGAGATGATTAATAAACTCGTGGAGAAATCTAAAAGCTCACTTCAACAAATTGAAGTATGCGTTGAAGATGTCGCCTAGTAGAGCGATGAAAGCTTCGCAAATTAACTATCCAGCTCAGAGAACACAACCACATCAGAAGTTTAGACTTTTTGGTAGGCGGTAAATGACTATGAAAGCCTGGTTGATTAGTAGTAAATCAAGGACTTTGCTTTGATTGGTTACAGGGTTTCATCATGAGCTGATATCAGTTAGAGAACCATTGCAAAACCAGCATGGAGTGCTACTGGACAGCTATTTGTATTGTCCTAGTCTGGAACCCACCGCCAGGGGTCGAACCCAGGGCTTTCCTATTACAAGCCAAGCTAGTAGATCATTAAGCCACTGGAACCCTATTTAATGGCTAGTCCATGGACTTCAAATTCTGCTCATTCACGATATATAACGCGACTGGCACTAGCCAATTTCAACGATGGCGAGTATTTGTCCTCACTCTCCCAACCGAGTGAACCCTACTGGTCATAGCTTCTTAATGGAACTCCAGGCAACTTTGCCCTGTAGTCAGTCATTAGTGTGAGCATCAGATTATTTGTAAAGATTTCATATCAATCCGTGATCGAACCGGAGACAAATCAAATCCCCACAAACAAATTCTTGAAATTTTTGCATTGAACACTAGTCAGTAACTAGTGTGGTGTGTGTGTGTGTATCTAGTCTTATCTTTGGTGCAGACTGAATTCTACCATCAGTCATCATGCCACTAGGTGGCTCACCATCACGGCGCACTGTTTCAAGTTATTGAAAATGCCCATTAAAATTTTCAAAAGAATGGATACTGAACAAAGAGTACTCTTTTCGATAACCTGCTCTTCATCAGGTTCTACAGTTATATATCCATCCATAATAGTGAGTGAATAAATTAATGTTATGAACAACATTAATGCAGTTTAGATAACATCGACTGAATAATATTAATAGATTACAGCTCAGTAGCATCAACATAAAATAAGCTGAATGTCAGAAAAGCAAATTAGGAAAGATAATATTACAAATTCATGAATTTATATTCTCTACTGAAGGCTAGCCTAGGCAGTAGTATTGGCTAGCTGGACTTGCTTCTTTTGCACACAAAGCACTGGTTGTTTTAAGGTGAATTGCAATAGCCTCTGTTGTTTGGAGCATGTGGTGCTTTGATGATTTTGCCAATTTATTAGGCACCCGGTAGATGATGATACAGAAGAAATCTTCAATACTGGCTGGCTTTGTGGCCGGTTCGCACCAGCCAGCATGCCAAGTAATCCATAATGGGAAACTCACGGAATCCATCGAAGTGAGGCGGGAGTAAGACAAGCTGGCTGCCTGTCTACTATCTCCAATGATTTTCCTGATTACGGTAGGCTGCATAATGCGACAGACAGCGGGCAATGAGGAAACAGGCATGGAGTGGACCCAAACAAAGAATAACTTGGAGGATCTCGATTTCGCAGATGTGATATATGTCTGATTTCCCACAAACTGGAAGATATGCAAGTGAAAAGTAACAAGTTGGCAGAAGAAGCATCAAAGATTGGACTTCAGGTGAACATAGAGAAAACAAAGGTGATGAAGATTCCTGGCCAACAGCAACAGCAACATACAACAATCAGTAAGCACGAATGGGTGAAGTCTGAAAGAAGCAACCTCCTTTACCTACCCGCCTGCCTGGGAAGCATCGTTTCAACTACAGGTGGACGGAATTGATGAGGATATCATCAAAGCGAGGATCGGAAAAGCAAGGTAAGCCAGCTTTCATTTCTCTCAAGTCTGTGTGGAAGTCAAAAGCACTCATCATGAAAATGAAAATAAGATCCGGATTTTCAACTTCAATGTGAAGTCAGTGCTACTTACTATACGGATCAGAGACTTGCACTGCGCGTCATGAAGAGCACCTCACACAAACTGCAGACCTTCATCAACAGCTGGCTGTCTTCGCTCAATACTACTCAAGATCAAATGACGAGAAAAGATCAGCAACAGGAGGGATCTCTGGAAATAAATCAACCCAGCGGGAAACAATTGTGCCAGAAATATGCAGGAAGAAATTGAGGTCAATTGGCCATACTCTGAGAAAACAAACCATCAAGTGACATCACTAGACAAGCCCTCGAGTGGAGCCCGAAAGGGAAGTGGCGAGTGGGTCGTCAGTGGGAGGGTGACATGGAGGAGGATGTGATGCGAAGAGGAGATGAAAGCTAGCGGGCAGACGTCTGAAGCCAGGTGAAAACGTTGGCGGAGAACTGAACGCACTGGAAACGTGAGGCTGAAGCCTTATGTTCATCTAAGAACTAAAGGAAGCAATAATATAATAACATCACACTCATGGTAGGCTATCAAGCAGAACCCAAGGGGGAAGTAATCGATCGGGTATTGATCTGAGGATGACAAGGGGAAAATCATGTGGCAAGGAAATGAAATCTTATGAGGAATCATGGAACAAGTTTAAAAAAAAGAAATGAAGGTGTACTGTTGAAACCGTATTTTCCACTCAGAATCCAAGGGAATTATGAATATTTACATACACTATGTCATCCTTACCTCCTTCTATGAAACAGAAAGAATGTCGGTCAATACTTTAAAAATCGATAAATTCCCCAGTAAAAACATGATAATATATGGGTAACACTTCCCATAACTCCAAAATCTATTGGGAAATGAAATTAAGAAAGGGTGGAGGACGGGGGTAACCAATAACAACAGTAGCTGAATTTTCCCTTTGGTTATTAACATTCAAATAAGATATGTCGGTAAGCTTTCGTGTGTGTGTTGGTGAGTGCCTCCATGCGTATTTGCGTACGTTTATGCATCTATCTACGTGTGTAACGCACCCATTATGCTACACAAGAAGGGGAACAAGGACAAATCATGATGATGATGATGATTATGATGATGACGACAAGTGTACCAGAAAAAAAATAATCAATAATTCAACATTAACACACATAGAACATCACAACCAGCTAATTACATAGGATGGACATAATTTCTGAAAACTAGGACATACATATTGGAAATGTCTTTGTTGAAGATAAGGAGAGAATGATTGGAAGGGGAGTGATTACGTCAACCAACCAATCAATCCATCAATCAATCAGTAAGGGGGTAAGAAAGAAAGCGCTATCAGGCTATTATGTTGCTTTTCATTGATTTCCAATTATGCGTATATCAAGCATATCGATCATATGTCATGATCTGGACAGTTGTTGGTTTCTAAATGGGAACGGAGATAATTTCTCACCTCCAACTGCGTAATCCTGTAACTGATAAGTTTGATTTTATGTGTTACATCATATACATTTATATATGTCCAAAGCAAGTTCACTTTTAACAGCTTTAGAAAATATTTGGGTATATGATATTCATTATAATAAAGGTTTTTCGTAATTCCCAATGACTGAAGAACAAAACTATATTTTTTATAGTTGGTTTGTAAGGATTAGTTTTGTTTTTATCAGTTGATCACGGATTGATAACAGTTAGAGAACCATTGAAAACCAACCAGGGAGTACTGCACATCGGTAGGACGCACCCACCATAAGGGGGTTCGAACCCAGGACCTTCCGGTGACAAGGCCAGTGAGCTCGTATACCATTCAGCCACTGGGACACGATTCAATGGCCAGCTCATGAATTTTAACTTCTACCAATTTGTGATTGAGCGCGACTGGCACCAACCAATTTCACCAGTAGAACATCCATCCTCACACTTGTCTGGCTGCTGCTGCTGGAATCAACATAGAACTTGGCACCGAGGTGCAGAAGTTCGAGTTCCCACGTTCCAAATAGCACACAAAGGTAGACAGGAAAATGAGAGAAGAGAATCAATAGAGTTTCGACAAGTATAAGAGTGAAACAGAATGAGTAATGGTAGAAAGGAATATGAGACTGAAGATTACAGAGACTGAATACATCTGCGCCATTGACAACGAGGATTTTGAGCCATGTCACCTATTATCTCCAGCCATTGATTCTTAGAGTCCCGAGGGCGGGCCCCAACCCGGAAGTCTGCATCTCCCTCCCTACCTGATTGACTCAGTTTAACTGTCACGGATTTCATGGATTGATGAGGCCATGTTTTTGTTTGGCCACCACTTACTCTTTTCCAACCTGCACCTATATCAGCTAGTAATGCCCGTCGGGGGAGACGATGGTTAGGCATGCGCAGCACGTGACCTAACCATCTCAATCTATATAACTTCATAGCCTCTTCGAGTGATTTTCCCTGTTTGCCCAACACTCTACGCCTAACGTCAACATTACTTACCTTATTATACCACCTAACGTGAGAAAGAGATGGTAAACATCTGTGGTCAAAAACAGACAATCTCTTCATGTCTTCCGCTCTCAATGACCCCGTCTCACTACCATAGAGAAGGACGGAGCGAACTGCTGAGCAGTATACACGTCCCTTGGTTGATAGCCGAATGTCACGCCTACGCCAGAGACGGTGTAAGTTAGCGAAAGCAGCCCGAGCTTTCTGGATCCGTGCTGTGATTTCGTCACCAATCAATCCGTTGGTGCTGATACAACTTCCCAAATAGGTGAAGTGGTCAACATGTTCTATCACTTCACTCCCTATCACTAAGCTAGGAGTTGACGTAGTCCAGTCCTGTAGCAGCATCTTACATTTTACAGGGGCGAATCGCATGCCAAACATAAAAAGATTGCTGCTTAAGGTGTTCAGAAGACTCTGCATTTTGTCAGCGTCCTCCCCTAACAGGACTACACTTGCCTGGACGGACCTCACTGGTCACGACTTCTCACTAGAACTCCAGGGAATTCCGTCCTGTAGCCAGCCAGTCACTAGCGAGCATCGGATTAATTTTCTATAGTTTGGTTTGTAAGGATTAGTTTTGTTTTTACGAGTTGATCACGGATTGATATCAGTTAGAGAACCAATGATATTCATCATAATAAAGGTTTCTTGCATTTTCAACAGTATGGATACTGAACAAAGACTACCCTTTTCGATAACCTGCTCTTCATCATCAGGCTCTACAGTTATATATACACTATAGTGAATGAATGAATGAATTAGTCTTATGAACAACATTAATGCAGTTGTTTAAATAAGAACGAATCGATAATATTGATAGATTACAGCTCAATAGCATCAACAAAAAATAAGCTGAATGTCAGAAAAGCAAATTAGGAAAGATAATATTACAAATTCATGAATTTGTAGTCTCTACTGAAGGTTGGCCAGGGCAGTATTAGCGGCTAGCTGAACTTTCTTCTTTAGCGCACAAAGCACTGGTTGTTTGAGGTGAATTGCAATAGCCTCTGTTGTTTGGAGCATGCGGTGCTTCGATGTTGTTGGCAATTTATTAGGTACCCGGTAGATGACAGAGAAGGATTCTTTAATGCTGGCTGCTATGTGGCCGGTTTGGACCAGGTGGTCTAATATCGAACTGTTGGTGATGGTTTTCACTACACCTTTACTTAACCATACTGGGAGATGTTCCTGAGCGAACACGAAAAATCAAGTTCCTAGAGCAACGGCCGATATAACTCGCTCCACTGCAAGAGCAGTTGAATTGGTAGATACAATTCGATGTGGCTAGTCTAGGTACTTCATCTTTCAGTCGAGGCAGCACCTTGGGGCGCGTAGAGAATAAGATGTGTAGTTCGCCAGCATTAAAAGTTCCCTGAACTGATTTTTTTAATTTCCTCGTAATCATCTCACTTGGTATATCACCCTAGAATTGTAGTCGTATATAAAGTGGCTTCTTGTTTACGGATAGTGAGTAGTCCTTTTCCACTTTCTTTGTCATGTGTTTCTTGATAGCTATTTTCAATCAAAGTATCGCATACAATGCTTAATTCATCTTCAATTACTTCTTCTGAGCATATAGCTCTAACTCTGTGGCTGACTGTCTTCACTAAATTTTGTATTTCCCAATGAATGAATGAAAAACAAAACGATATTGTTGTTTTTACTGACGTTTCGCTATTTAATGCTGCTGGTAATATCTTTATCAAAGTAGTAATATTAAACCAGAATTTACAAAATCCGCTTAGCTTATATATAAAGTAACTTAATCATCTTTCATCAGCATGGGGGCATTTTTGTGTTGACCAAAATCCCTAAAGATTCTCTATCTAATTGTGTCTATAAAATAAAATGCTTGGTTGGAATGTGATGCGATATACATCGGATAAACATCACCGGAGAGAAATCAAGGTTATCAGAAGAAATGAACATCGTAGAGCCGCCTCTGTTCGACCAACTACCGAGGAATCCAGTTGAACTAGAAAAGCTTGAAAAATCATCAGCCTTAGGTGGTGTACACGCAATGCTACAGAATTATGACACAAAATTTTTATAACAAAAGCATTTGAGAAATCACAAAGAACGTCTCATATCATCAGAAGCACTTCATATCATCAAATGGAATCCAAATTGTCTGATGAATAGGAATGATGGACTAAAACAGAATTTGACCTGGTTGCAACGCCAACCCTCTTTCCTCATGAAATGACAAAATCAACACGAATGTGATAAGCAATTTAATTATGTAAGCACACGCTGCTTTTATAATTTTAAACACTTATCAAATCCAACAGTCATCTACACCTGGTTTTGTTATCTTTAACAATTGGCCGACTTGACAACAACGCAAAAATGACCCCAGGCTGATAATCTATCCCTATCACTTCCTATGTGTATGTATACCAAATAAACAGTTCGCAAATTCTACTTTTACATTAAGAACGCACAGAGATCACTGAAGGTGACTAACCTGTGTAAGTATTGTCATCAGACTGTCTTCACCACAAGCTTCTTGGATTAATTCACACAATTGGTCAGGTGACAATGGTGCATCAATAACCTTTTCACGTGGTTCTGGCGGTAGACCAACTGTTACTTGTTTTTGCAGAACTAAAATATCTGCCAATGATTTAGCTAAGGTATCAGCACGTTTTCCCAGTAGACCAGCTGTATACCGTAACAGAAACCATGATGTTGTTTGAGTGGCTCGTTCATACACCTGGAGAAGAAAGAAAAGGAATTGACAAAAAAGAAAGAAAGAAAGATTTCAATATAGCGAAAATATTCATTCAGACATCTATAAAAAAACAAAATAATTGAGCGAGCAAAGAATATCCTTTTTGATAATTTCCTCTTCTGGCTCTACAATTATAAATGCACTTCTATATACATAGAATATTCTAGAATAGTCGTCAATAACAATATTAGTGTTTTTTAAATAATATCGATTTCATGGAGGGTTTCATCATGAGCTGACATCAGTTAGAGGACCATCAGAAAACTAACTGGGAGTACTGGACAGCTGTTTCCGTGGTCCTAGTCTGGGACTCTTCATCGGTTCGCACCCGCCCCACTGGAGTTCCAACCCAGGACCTTCTGGTTACAAAGCGAGCTCGTAGACCATTGAGCTACTGGGAACCGATCCAATGGTCCTTGAATTCTAGCTTCTACCAATTCACGACATAGCGCGACCATTTCGCAATGTCTTCATCGATGAGTTACTGCCTCATCTTCAACCTGCTGTACCCTACTGGTTACGGCTTCCCACTAGAACCCCAGGTTAACTGCCTGAATAGGGCCAGTCGCTAGTGAGCATCAGATTAATTTTCAAGTATTGGTTTTGTAGGGATTTTGTTTGATTGCATGGAGGATTTCATCATGAGCTGACATCAGTTAGAGAACCACTGGAAAACAAGCTGGGAGTACTGTACGGCTGTTCGTCCTCTCATCGCCGCACCCACCGCAGGAGGTTTAAACCCAGGACCTTCCGTTACAAGGCGAGCTCGTAGACCATTAGATACTGGGACCCGACCCAGTGGCCATGAATTCTAACTTCTGCCAATTCATGCAATAGTTCGACTGATGCTCACTAGCGAATGGCCCTATTTAGGCAGCGACGTGGGATTCTAGTGGGAAGCCAGGTTTTCCAGTGGTTCTCTAACTGATGTCAGCTCATGATGAAACCCTCCATGCAATCAAACAAAATCCCTACAAAACCAATGCTTGAAAATTAATATCGATTTGTAAAGTAAGATCACGGTGGAATTACAGTTCATTAAAGATGCTTAAATTAAATAATCATAATAAAGATATAATAGCAAATAGAATATCAACTAAAATTAAGGAAAATTCCACAAAAATTCAGGATCATTCAAACCTAGATGGCCAAGGTAAGGATAATGTCTGAACTAACTTCTTTTGGATGCACAAATTAGGCTTCTTAATGTGGATCCCAACAGCCTCAGCAATATTTAGTAATCGAACTCTTAAGGCGAAATTAAGATTTGTTGGTATGCGGTAAATGACTTTGAAAGCATCGTTGACATCAATCTTGTGTTCTGTATCCACAAGATGAAATAGAATAGCAATACGAATAGATTTTGTTTGTCCTTTACTTAACCACTATGCAGGGTGATGTTCGGAAATCCGACGAGAAACACGCCTAATTGTACGGCCTATGCAACTAACTGGCTCATTCCACAGGAGCAGTTAAATTGGTAGATACACATGGAAGAGGCGAAATTAGGCAGTTTATCTTTTACTCCCGAACGCAAAATAGGGGTGGGTGGTTTTGAAGACACAGCGTAATTCAGCAGCAGGGAATGCTCTTTTAACCGCATTTCTAAGGCGCTGTGTTAGTATCTCGCTGATGTTATCCCCGAGGAACTGAATTTGTAAGAATAAGGCCTTTTTTCGGAACTGTTGGTACCTTGGGCTGCTTTGATTTTAGATTCATATTCTTATCAATAAACTTTTCTGGATAACCGTTTTCACTCAGCAACCGTTTAATATTATTAAGTTCCTCATCAAGACATTCATCCGAGCAGATCGCCCTTGCTCTGTGGCGGACCAAGCACTTTATCAGATTGCGTTTGTATTTTTCAAGGGCACGAAGCTGAAAAAATGAATAACTGACGTTGATGATGGCAACAGATATATAAATAATAATAAGGCGAATGCGACTAATTGGCACTCACAGCCACCAGACTAGTGGACATGTAGGTTCACCTAAGAGAGCTAGGAAATCCTGATTCCAGACCTGTGGTATTCATGGGCGGCTACAGAATCAGAACGAATCGAATGGTGTGGGAATCTGTCATGTGTCGACACGCCAGACAGTGATTTGTGAGCCAGACTTCAAGTCAAAAGATTAGGAGGGAGTGCCGCCTCCTTAGAACAACCATCTTCGGTTTAAGGAACATGGAAGTATCCGAGAGCTCGTACTAACTATGCAGTTTTGTATGGCGTCTCTCTTGGTGCCCATGTTGTTACGAATAACAGAGATACTAAAAGTGGTACAAAGCTTATCGAGTATACTGGAGTAAAGCACTTCAAATTGAAGTTCAATCATAATCCTATATGTAAAGGGGAATGACTTAACCACGAGTCTTATACCACATATCTAATAGATTGAAAACACAAACACTCGATCAGAAACAAGTTAAAGGTTATATTTTGTATTCAGCCATTATCACACTCTTTTTATATAAAGGCGCTTGAATTTCAACAAAGAAGAGTCAAACATCTGAGCACCGCTCCACCTACAGAAGTTTAGCCAGGCAGGTAGCTCACTACCAACTGCATAGAGTTGTGCAAGTTTATTTGCGAGTAACACTTCATATCATATGCCATTATAATGAAAAGTCATCATAAATTTAGGTAAAACGAAACGTGGTCAATAATGAAATGATGAGAAAGATTATTGATCCAGTTGGATGATACTTTTCCTGTTATTCCGTTCTGTTGTCTGAGCTTTTTTTAAATATTTGGTTGGAGGATTTCATCATGAGCTAACATCAGTTGGAGAACCACTGCAAAACCGGCATTAAATGCTGGACAGTTGTTTCGCCCTGGTTTGGGACTCTTCGTCTGTACGCGCCTACCGGGCTTCGAAACCAGGACCTTCTGGTTACGTGGCGAGCAGGCTCGTAGACCATTAAGCCACTGGGACCCGACTCAATGGCCAGTCCATGAATTCTAACTTCTGCCAAGTCTGTATTTCTTTGAAATACCATATTTTTCGCGGTAAACTCAAAATCAACCTGTAGTTCAGGTGGTAGATAGAGACCGCTGGACTAGGAATTCGTGGAGCAACTGTACGAATCATGCTGCGACACAATCATCATTAGACTACACGAATAACAGGACTAAAAGTTAGTAGGTAGATTATTATTTTATTATTATTCCCATGAGTTCCCAGTGGAACAGCGGTATTCAGAACCACATCTCCACTTCACTCTGTTCTCTACAATCATTCTTAGCTAGGTTAACAATCTCCTGTAAGCTTTCCTTTCATTCTCTTGC
Organism: Trichobilharzia szidati; assembly: GCA_944472155.2. Lineage (NCBI taxonomy): Eukaryota > Metazoa > Platyhelminthes > Trematoda > Strigeidida > Schistosomatidae > Trichobilharzia > Trichobilharzia szidati. The sequence continues at coordinate 133,752,058 of OX235274.1, forward strand.
ACAAGATATCCTCCATGAAATTCTTGGCTAGTCAACTGGTCGTCTCCGATTCAGGTTCCTCTCGAGGGCCACTGATGTCACTCCACGGTCGCCTCAAACGTGTAAATCCAGTTCATCTCCATTTTTCTGCACATTTGTCAACTGATAAGTTCTCTACTGAACCGCTACTTGTCAGAGTTCCTTGTTATTTTATTTTTCCCTTCTGGTCATTTGATCTTCAATATCGAGCAAACACGAAGGCAGCTGTTGGTGAAAACCTGCAGCTCATAGCAATATCCACTGGAAATGATCTGTTTAAGCCCTATGTTCCACTAGGAACCCAAGGGATACAATAAATAAGGTCGTTTCATTGATTCAATAGGTATAAGACGCGAATCTCAACTATTGAAGTACATGTCGAGGTAAGCGGACTTAATAACCTGAAAGCCAAGATGCAGCGGATAGTTGTTTTATCCTAGTTCTTGAGCTTGACGTGCTTTTCGATTGTCACGCTACACTTACTCAGTTACATAAAACTCTTATTTCTGTGAAGTTTCTTGCCAAAAAGTTGTGGAATTTATCGGTAATTAATTGACTTTCGAGCACTATTGGATATAATCTTGTTGACCGATAATACCTATAACTATCTGCTTGCCATTTTGTGACTTTCTATAGACACTAACTAATATCTATAATTGTATATATATTGATGGATTTACATGTTCAAGTTGGCTCAAGTCAGTGAGTCTATGATTTTGGTATCATTTTTGTTAACTGTATCTGACTGTGATAATATTGCTAAGGTTATTTTTTTTATTGTTGTTGTCGCTGCCCTTCCTGTTGTGAATTATTTTCCTTTTGCTGGTGTTGTTCTGATTGCTTTATTCCTTGTTTTCCTGATTTTAAGGGGAGCAACCCACAAGGTCGCTTCTCTGTAAACTATATTTTAATGTAACAACCCCCTTCTCAGGCGTGAGGCTAGCAATCCTAACCCTGTAAACAAATTTGCTATAGAAACTTCAGCAAGACGAATCTCCTTGTGCCAAAAGAAAAAGTCTTTGTGGGGAAGTGGAACGTCCGCCATGTCGAGATTGGCAAAGCTACCCAGAATGCAAATAGAAATGGAAAAGATACGGAATTCAAGTACTGGGAATATGTGATAGCAGGTAGAACGGCTGCCGCGTCATAAAGAGCACCTCAAACAAACTACACACCTTCATCAATAACTGTCTTCGCCGAATACTACTCAAGATCAGATGGCTGTCCGAGGAACAATTTGTGCAACAAATAGGCAGGAAGAAATGGAGGTGGATTGGTCATACTCTGAGGATACAAACCATCAAGTGACATCACCAGACAAGCTTCTCGAATGGAACCCGAAAAGGAAGCAGCGAGTTGGTTGTCAGTGCTAGAGTGACATGGAGGAGGTCATGTGAAGAGGAGATGAAAGCATTTGAACAGACTTGGAACTAGGTGAAAACTCTATCAGACAACCGAACGCTATGGAGACGTGTGGCTGAAGCCCTATGTTCCTCTAGGAATTAAACGAAACAATAATAATAATAGTTATTGACCCTTCATCAGTCAATATACAAGATCCCATTGGCTATTCTGCCACTAGTTGTCATCAATTACTCATGAATTCTAACTTTTGTCAGCTCACGATCAGGCGGCACCATAAGCCATTGCCGTTTACTTCATACCTGGCAAAGTGGACTCCATCATGCCTAAATGACTTAATAAGAAGTCGCGGTCAGTGGATAGTATGAAACTCTTATTCAACAGTTGAATAACCAACGAGCTTATTTCTCAACCACAAGGTTTCCAATTTCGATTTCTAGTGCGGTATCAGATACACTTTGCTGAAGAGTCCCAAAGTAGGACGAAAGCAAAAATATACACCATTTTTTTTTCAAGACTTTTCCTCATGAATAAATAAATATAAATATACATAAACAAACCTCTTTTAGTAGAGATCTAACAGTAGCTGGTTGTGTCGGGTCTATCCCAGTATTCCAATCCAATCCTTGTAATTGATGCAGTCGACCAAGGAGTTCAACTTGTTCAGCTAAATTATCTGTACATCTTAATCGTTTAACTAATTGTTCCGGTGTAGATGAATTTAACCAATCTGTATATTCTATACCACTACTACCACCGCACAGGCTTGATTTACCATCTGATGTCCGTCGACTATGTGTACCGGAATGTGGTGGACTATTTGTCGGTGTAATTTGATCTGAAGAAAGACAAGATGAACTTGAACGTTGGTGTTGCTTGCTGTTGACTTGTAGGTGTATAATTTACGTCTAACTGTTGTTGCTGTTGTTGTTGTGATTGTTGTCGATCTTGTGAATATTTGATTGTAGGATGTTGATTCAACGTTGATGCAATAGATGGACTATTCTCTGGATTTATAATCCGTTTTAACGCTAAACGTGATGCATTCGACGTCAAGTCTTCATTTTTAGCGGGTAATAGACGACAGTTTCCATCATCTAGACACAAATAAAAAGGCAAATGAAAGATAAAAAAGCAATTGGGTGAAGTTTAAGAATAGCCTCCCAAGAGGAAGCGAATGATGCTCAAATGACCTTGAATAATGTATGCTAGTGGTTGGCTGAAGAATCCTACGATA
>OX235274.1:133755174-133816897 GCA_944472155.2 Trichobilharzia szidati
GAACCCGAAAGGGAAGCGGCGAGTTGGTCGTGCAAGGGTGACTTGGAGGAGGTCATGTGAAGAGGAGATGAAAGCATGTGGGCAGACTTGGAGCCAGGTGAAAACTCTAGTAGAGAACCGAACGCAATGGAGACGTGTGGCTGAAGCCCTATGTTCCTCTAGGAATTAAAGGAAATAATAATAATATAATAGCTGTGCTGATGAGTCGGCTTTTCTAGGGATTTGATTGGTTGCAGATGTGGTCACGTGTTGATATCAGTTAGAGGAGCATTGGAAAATAAGAGAGTACTAGACAGATGTTTCGTCCTAGTTTGGGACTCTTCAGCACTATGATTAACCCTGCAAGGTCTGAATCCTGGACCTTCCGGTGACAAGATGAGATCTCGTAGATCATCCATGAATTCCAATTTCTGCCAAACTGATATTAGCTCGTGATAAAATCCTGTAACCAATCAAATCCCTACAAACCAATACTTGATAATTAATCTGATACTCACCACTAGCGACTAACTGGCTGGCTGTATACAGGAAGTTCCTTGGAGTTCTAGTGAAAAGTTGTAATCAGCGCGGTCCAGAAAGTCATGCAAGAGAACAGTTACTCGTCTACAACATTGGCTGGTGGTTGCTCTAAATATCGCGAACTGGCAGGAGTTGGAATTCTTGGGCGGATTGGATCAGATCCCAGTAGCTGAATAGTCTACGAGCTTGCCTTTGTTTAATCTACAAGTGGTGAGGATAAAGATATCAAAGCCAATCAGGATGGAGGAAAGGACAGGGGAGTCGTTTCTTAATGCAAAATCAATATGGAGATCTACAGCACTTATCACGAAGGAGAAGATCCGAATCTTTTTTGCTACTAATGTCATGTCATTCAGTGCTTCTATATAGTCTAGAGACTTGGCACAACAGTCGCGAAAAACACTTCCAATGGGGGTAATGCAAACGTTCATCAGTAGGTGTATAACAACAGAAGACAAGGGCTAGGCAACAGATCCTTTATTTAGGAAATCAACAGATATTTATAGATTTTGCAAGCAAACAAACACAGTCTTCTGATTGGTGGTTTCTCGTTGAAAGTTAATCTTTCATCTCTTTGTGGCCGTTTCTTGAAGTTCAGATTATCTATCTGCAAATTATATCCGCCTACGCAAAGTTTGCTGTGGTTGGTTGTTGAATCAGTCTTGGTTCTTATTTTTCTCACGACCAATATTTTGGACGTAAACATTGACGTAAATTAATGTCTACCAATTTTGGCTAGCAGCCAGCTCTCACCACAGGTGTCTTCGTTCAGTAACTGGAGATCAGATGGCCAGCCAGAAAAAGATAAGTTACGACAAAAACCTGACACTGACTGGTTTCAATGTGGAACTTTGCACAGATGTGGAGCAGTTTGAGCTACCACACTCCCTCCAAAGTACGAGAAGCGACTAAAGAGATCCATCAACAGAGAGATAATAAACAGAAGTGTGAGTGAAGGGGAAAAGAATAGTAATATGGAAGAACAACAGAATCTTATTGGGTATTCTAAATCACAAGGATTGGGTGCACCTGCGCCAGCCATTGAAGACGATCATTTCCAGCCATATCACCACTAATTGTCTCCAGTCTTCATTGGTTCTTGACATCCCGAGGACCCCAGCTAGTCTACACCTCCCTACATGACCAGCTTAAACTAACTGCTGTGGATTTCATTGACTGACATTTCACTGACTCTAATACCAAAAGAGCAAAAAATCTAATCACCAAAAAATAATCAGAAGAAAATGTGAAGGTAGATTGGACGTACGCTAAGGAGACCATTGAGTGATGTCACACACCAAGCAGGTCCTGGAGTTGAAACCGAATGGTTAGCAACGAGTTGGACATCCGAGGCTGACATGAAGGAGGTTATTTGAAGAGGAGAAAATTCAAGCTTGCAGGCAGTTGTGGAGCCAGCCAACTGAAAATGATGTTAAACAACTGAGAGTGTCATGGGGATGTACTGTTGAGGCCGAATTTTACACTCGGAACTCAAGGAATAATAATACTAATAATAGACTTCATGATTTTGTTTCTTTTCTTTGTTTCTATGTAGAATTGGTCGAAAGAATTTTCCAAGTGGTTAGGTCGTGAACGATTACCTATATACTGTGTTGATCAGAATCATTCGGTAAAGGTAAGTATATATTTTACTTTATAATCTGATTATTTTCTTTTTCTGGTGACTGTTTTACTCACAGCATTCACTGATGATGACTGACTGACTGACTAACTGACTTTTGAAAGTGTAGCGAAGCAAGATGATGAAGGTGACAAGGATAAAGGAGGATGATGACCAGGATGGCTTCTTGTACCTTTGTAAGTGTGTGGGGGGTTGTTAATTCCCGGCTGCTCACATCCACACCGTGGAAGTTGATTCTGACTGACTGACTGGTTTCAACATAGAACTTTGCACCGATGTGCAACAGTTCAAGTTGCCAAACTTCACTCAGCACACAAAGCCAGAGAAAAAGAAGAGGAAGAAAGTAGAAAGAAACGCAAAATAGAGACATTAAAAAGAGACATAAAGCAAAAAGAATAGTAATATCGAAGAACAATATAGTTTTATTGGGTGTTATAAGTCACAAGGAGTGGATGCATCTGCTCCAGCCATTCACAACGATCACTTTGAGCCATATCACCGATTGTCTCTAGCCGTTGGTGTTAACCGTACCGAGGACCCCGACCAATCAGGAAGTATGCACCTTCCTATGTGGCTTAAACTAACTGTTATGGATTTCATTGATTGATGAAGCCATGTTTTGGTTTGGCCACCACTAGCTCTCTTTTCCAACCTGACCGTTTTTCAGCTAACATTGCCCATCGAGGAAAGCGAAGGCTAGCGATGCTTACGTAACACATGTCCTAACCTTCTCAGTCGATATAACAATAATAGTAATCTACTTTATTCCAAAAAAAAATAGTACTTATAATACAGAATTGAATTCTCAGCATTTGTCATAATATTGCATCTGATTTACTCAAAGTATATATAAAATTGAAAATTGAAACAAAAATTAATCGGAGGAATTTGTCCACATTTACGACATAATTATTAGATATAATAATAATAATAATAAATACTAATAACAGTGAGTTTGTTTCAAACGGTATTGTCGATTCAGTTTGGAAACTTTAGCATGTTATGGATAATTGGGTCTAATGTTCTGTTGATATGGTATAGTGAGGTGAAATACAAAGTTAACAGTCATAATACAGCTTAAAATTATGTCCACACTTATGAAAAATAAAATAAACAAAACGAAAAAATTGAGAGGATTATAAATATAAGAAATTCAATAACAATAAAGTATGATACTTTAAGGTTGAAGGAAATGGTCTATTTAGTGGTGCTAAGAAGGTTAGTTAGTTCATTTCTGACACTATTTTCATCACATAATGTACGTGCTAAATATGGTATAGTGGAATTTTTATACTTAGACGTACGTGCATAAATTCTTCTGAAAAGACTTCTTGGTTTACCTGAGGAGACACAAGGTTGGAGCTGCTGGTAGAGTGGGTGCTCAGAGTCTGACAAAATTCCTCTAGCGAATCTGTTGCATGACATCAAATGCCTATCGGTGACAATGCCAACGATATGGCCCAATGGAGTACCACTCGCCTTACTGACAGTCTTCAGAGTTCTACGAAGTATGACATAGTCTTTTTTAAGCAATCCAGGAAAGAATAATGGTGAACAGTAAAGAAGAATAGGTAAAATACACGAGTTGATAAACTGTAAGAAGAGTGGTTGAGTTATGCCCGAGTGCCTTAACTTTTTAATGTAAAAATTCAAACGAAATATTCTCTTAGAAATCGCTAAGACATGAGAAGACCAAGATAGGTCAGAAGAGAGAATTAATCCAAGATACTTAACCTCAGACTTGCTTTCTATATCAGTATCATCGATTTTGCAAGGTTCATAGGAACCAACGGCTTCGTCATTTAACTTTCTTTTACATCGGAAACTGAAATTAACATTCTGACATTTGGAAGGATTAAGTTTAAGGCAGTTAGACGAAGACCTCGTCGATTGATTTTCCCTCTTCACCTAACTAATACTCGGCGCATAGCATCAATATTGCTCACCCTATTATACCACTTCACACGGGAGATAGAACTCAGGCACCTATGATCAAAGGCAGCTAGCCAGGATTTTCATGTCTTCCACTCTCAATGGCCAGGTCTCACAGCCAACCACAAAGGAGGACGGAGCGGACTGATGAGCAGTACACACGCCTTTTGGTCGACAACCAACCAGTCGGATATCACGTCTACTCCAGAGACGGCTTAAACTGGCATATGCGAAACCAGTCTTCTGTATCCATGCTGAGATTTCGTCAGAGATCAAGCCGTTTGGGCTGCTGCAACTTCCCAAATAAGTGAAGTGGTCAACGTGCTCTACCACTTCACTTCCTATTTCTAAGCTAGGAGTGAGTCAGTGTAGTCCAGTCCTGTAACATCATCTTAAATATGCGCCAGCCATTGAGAACGATCATTTTGAGCCATGTCACCAATAATTGTCTCCAGCCTTCATTGGTCTTTACTATCTCGAGGACTCCAACCAGTTAGACAGGATGTCTACTCTTCCCATAAGGGATAGATAAGAAAGGAATTACCAGGTTCCTGTTATATTTTATGAATTTATCACACTTCATGTAATCATTATAATACCAATTAAATGTTTTTTTTATAAAACTACTTTTTTCTGTATATAAGGTCTTTTTTCGACGAAGTTGTTGGCTAGGCTGTACATTCATGAATATATAACAGATGGATGAGAAAGTTCAGGGACTATATCCGATTGAGGGTCAAATGATAACGGATAATAAATAAGATTACTAATAGGGATTAAACACGTAATGTGATAACAACAACAACAGCAATGTGGCATTGGGCCACATCAACATATATATACCAGTTCACATATGCGTCTGTGGAGCTGAGTTCAATGGCCGTACCATGCGTCCGCTTGTAAAACGCCCTCGAGAACAGTATCCAGCCTGGCGTGTCTCTATAACTCAGTAATAGAACATCTCGTGAACTTAGGTAACTCAGCTCCATTTGAATTGTACTTCAAAGTCCTATACGAGTTCCAATCAAACCTCTCAAAGGTAGTGAGATAAAGACACATGGACTTAAATGAAGCAGTAACGATCCCAAAAAATGAAAGCCAACGCAACGCTGTACCATCCAAAAGAAGTACACCCAACCTTCATCTTTACCATGGCCAGTATAAACAGTCAAATTCGCTCAATAATTATTATTCGATTACGTCTCTTATCCAAGCTTCCTGTTTATTTCTTTAATTCCTATTTATAATCTTATTATTCGTTATCATTCAACCTTCGATTGTGAATAGTTCTTGAACTTTCTCATGGATGTACAGCCTAGTTGATGATTTCGTCGATAAGTAGATTTTCTTTGTTGCAACCGTCGTTTTTCGTATTTTTCCTATCGTCCAATGTGAATACTCCACAAGCGTTTTTCTCTCTCTTTCTCTCTAGAATTATTTAACAACAACGGCTGCCAATCGTCCTCAAATTCTTCTTATGTCTTATGAAATGTTTCTACAACATGCTAATGAGGTGTATACAATCACTGATTTAGATATGGTTGTATGCGATGAAGGGCATCGGTTGAAAAATTCTAACATCAATACGACGATGGTATGTTCCCTTCTTCTTTTAAATTTAAGACAGTAACAGTGTGATGCCTTATTTGTTATTATTATTATTATTTTTATTATTTAGTCACAAACTCGGTAAATTATGGGTACCACCAAGACATGCACCACAGAAATTCTCATAATTTGTTCGAGGACTAGTATTCAGCCCGGCCACCTAAGGGCTTATGGGGAATTGTCATCTGAATTGATAACAACCAGTAGTGTCCGTCAAGGATGTCCACTTTCCCCTTTTCTGTTTAACTTCATCATAGATATGCTAATGGAAGTATCCTTAACTGAACTTAACGACTTAGGAATCGACTTGTTACCAGGGAATAGTCTTATGGACTTAGAATATGCAGATGACATAGTCCTGTTAGGGGAGGACGCTGACAAAATGTAGAGTCTTCTGAACACCTTGAGCAGCAATCTTCGTATGTTTGGCATGCGATTCGCCCCTGTGAAATGTAAGATGCTGCTACAGGACTGGACTACGTCAACTCCTAGCTTAGTGATAGGGAGTGAAGTGATAGAACATGTTGACCACTTCACCTATTTGGGAAGTTGTATCAGCACCAACGGATTGATTGATTGGTGACGAAATCACAACACGGATCCGGAAAGCTCGGGCTGCTTTCGCTAACTTACACCGTCTCTGGCGTAGGCGTGACATCCGGCTATCAACCAAGGGACGTGTGTACTGCTCAGCAGTTCGCTCCGTCCTTCTCTATGGCTCTGAAACATGGCTAATAAGAGTTGAAGACATGGAAAGGTTGACTATTTTTGATCTTTCTCACGTTAAGTGGTATAATAAGGTAAGTAATGTTGACGTTAGGCGTAGAGTGTTGGGCAAAGAGGGAAAATCAATCGAAGAGGCTATAAAGTTACATAGATTGAGATGACTAGGTCACGTGCCGCTCATGCCTAACTATCGTCTCCCCCGACGGGCATTACTAGCTGATATAGGTGCAGGTTGGAAAAGAGTAAGTGGTGGCCAAACAAAAACATGGCCTCATCAATCCATGAAATCCCTGACAGTTAAACTGAGTTAGGTAGGGGGGGAGATGCAGACTTCCGGGTTGGGGCCCACCCTCGGGACTCTAAGAATCAATGGCTGGGGACAATAGGTGACATGGCTCAAAATCGTTGTCAATGGCTTACGCAGATGTATTCAGTCTCTGTAATCTTTCATATTGCTTTCTACCATTACTCATTCTGTTTCACTCTGATACTTGTCAAAACTCTATTGATTCTCTTCATCACTCATTTTCTTGTCTACCTTTGTGTGCTATTTGGAACGTGGCAACTCGAACTGGTGCACTTCGGTGCCAAGTTCTATGTTGAATCCAGCCAGCCAGCGGCCACCTAAACCGACGTAGGCAGTTGTCTTAAGAAGCCATCCATCCATCCACGGCATCTTTGACTTGAAGTCTTATTGTTATAACTGAACTGAATAGACCCCGTCGCTAATTTGTTATGTCTGCGCCTGTTAATTACTATAAGGGTAATGAACAACTCGACTGGTACGCTAATACGTCTATTGTACGTCCGTTGTATCAAAAGACAAAGGCTGGCTGGCCTGTGACTGTAAGATATTGTATTGTATTATACATGTATTAGGAAACAAAACATCATATTTATATATTTATCGACAGAAGACCAGCAGTTCGGTGAAGAGTCTCTTTTAGGCGAATTCATTTTCATAGCTGTACAAGCGCAAATATATGCGGTTGTTTTGTATGTGTGTGTACATTAAATTTGCCAGAACGAAAATACAATAAGTAAGTTCAGATGAATTGGATTTTGATATAAGAGGGTAATAAAAAAAGTGATGAGTTGTCACAAACGATTGTTAAAGAAGAGTTACGTAATAACATAAATAGTTTGATGAAAGAGTAGTGCTCAGGGTGTACATGGAAACGTAACTAAACAAAACGGAATTACGTAAGAGTTTTAAATAGTTAGAAAAATAAGCATACAAACAAACGTTAAGTTAAATCAACAGAGTTGTTACCATGGGAGTAGAAGTGGTTGAATAATTTTCTTTTGTATGCATAGTTCTGGTTCTTCCAACTGAATGGCTAGGGCTTCCGCAATGCAAATAAGACGGATACGTATTGCCTTTGGTAGGTTGTTCTTCACTTTGTAGATTACTTTGAAGGATGAGGCGTTTTTTGAGATGGAATGATCAGTGGTGGTGACGAGATGTTCGATTATTGCACTCCTTATACAGTCACTACTTCCTTTCTGCAGCCACGCTGGATAGTGTTCTTTGACCCTTTCTGACACGATGCGCGTCGAACGACAAATATACCTAGCTCCATAGCGGCAGGTGAACTGATATATACACACATAGAAGTGGTACAGCTATGAAAATGAATTCACCGCCGAAAAGAGACTCTTCACTGAACTATTGGTCTTCTGTCTATTAATGTTCGAATGGGGATTTTTCATGAATTTATATATTTAATTTATCACAATACAGTTGGCTCACAACCGTGAGAATGGACTGTTCTTATTGGCTGGAAATGTCTATTCTGATTGGTTGGGGGATCCGACAAAGACCAAGGTGAGATAAAAGACGATGAATTGATCTCACACACACTAAATCACAATATGGGTGAGAAATGATACATTAACATAGTAACTCCATCACAAGATAAATCACACAATTTGTGAGAAAGGATGATATACTATTTTGTGCTGGGTCCTATCACTTGTCTACAGGGGAAGTGGGGAGCTGTGTCGCGATCGTTGGTGGTGACCAAGACAAGTTCATACGCTATTTAATCCATTCGGATCCTGCAGGCCATGTAGACTGTAGGATTGAAATCAGGATTTCCCAGTCTGGTTTTAGGCTTCAACCGTTCGGAATCGCATTTCCACTTTTGTGAAAACCACCACCCCAGCCGTGTGAAGGCAGTGAATAGGAATTGTTTGGTAGAGACAATGAATGCTTGGTCATATGATAACATTTCGAGAGGAAGATCGGAGTTTACCCATCCTCGACCGTACAAGGTCGTTTATGGGGACAATACTTTATTAATATATCATCCTATGTAACAATGTAGATCACTAGCCTGGGAAGGGTAGGGAAATTCAATCGATGCATTTACAAAGCTGCGTCGATTGAGATGACCAAGACGCGAGTTATTCATGCCAAACTGTCTTCCTTCTCATCGAATAGTGTTAGCTGACATAGGATTAGACTGACTGACTGGTTTCAAAGTAGAAATTTGCACAGATGTGCAGCAGTTCCAGTTGCCACTTTCTCCATGTACCACACAAATCAAGAGAAGACAGCAAAGAGAGATTCAAAGTAGAGAGGGAGATAATCAACAGAAGTGTGAGTGATGGAAAAGGAATAGTAATATGGAACAACCTCACTATCTCTCACCGTATTATACCACTTAACACGGGAGATAGAACATAGACACCTATTATCAAAGACAGCTAGTCAGGCTTTCCATTTCTGGCAGCCAGCCTCAAAGGAGGACAAAGAGAACTACTTGTTCGTTGACAGCCGGATATAACGTTTACTAAGTAAGAGATGGCGTAGGTTGGCAGGCAAATGCCAAATGAGTCTTTTGTATCTGTGCTGAGACTTCGTCAGCCATCAAACCCCACTGCCGTTGCCTAATGCAACTTCCCAAATAGGTAAACTGGTCAACACGCTCCACCAACCACTTTACTTCCTATCTTTAAGCTACGAATGAGTCGATATAGTCCAGAGCGAAATGCATACCAAACATTCGAAAATTGAAACTCAAGGTATTCAGAAGACTACATTTTGTCAGCATCTTCACCTAAAGGGGAGGACTATATCATCTGCATATTCCTAGTCAACGAGATTATCCCCTGGTAACAAGACAACCCCTGAGTCTCTGAAGTTAGCTAGGGTTAATCCCATTAGCACATCTATGATGGAATTGAATGGGAATGGGGATAGTGGGCATCCCTGACGGGCACCACTAGCTGTCACTACTTCAGATGACAACTCACCGTAAGCCCTCACCTGGCTGTATGAGTTCGAGTAGAGTGCCTCGATCAGTGCGATGCATTTTCTTGTCATTCCCTTCACAGCCAAGCATCGCCAGACAACCTCTCGGTCGACAGAATCGAATGCCGCCTTTAGGTCAAGAAATATAATGATTTAAAACAAACAATAAAGGTTAATAAAGCAGGATTTAATGAATTCATCAAGTTTCGGTAGAACTCGTCAGCTGAATACTCTACATACACGGATATATATATACTTTTGAAATTACATTGGGAGATGTAGGACTGATAAGTAAACAAACTACATTGAATTAGTCATGCAGAAAGACAGGTGCGAATGTTTTTCCAGGTCATGTTCAAATAGATAAGCAGTAGAGGGAGTATGAGAGATCAAAATTAAGACAAATTGCATTACGCTTCAATCACATCACTCAGATAAACAATTAGACATTAGAGAATATAGCAAGAATTGCAAACAGAGTGATGTCAATAGTAATAGTTATAATAACAATAATAATAATGTTGAAGTGAGTTAAGATAATCCTACTGGTAAAGGATAGTTTTAAATGAATCAAGAATAATAATAATAGTAATAATAAGAGGTAGAATTATAGGTTAAACGTATTACCATGGTAGATTCAGAGTCACGACCATCTCCTTTTATACACAGAGACCTGGTTTGTAAACTCCAATTGCACAAGCTACTATTGTCAGCAGACAAAGAAACAAGATGCTTGCAATTGCAGAGGCTTGTGCAATTGGAGTTTACAAACCAGGTCTCTGTGTATAAAAGGAGATGGTCGTGACTCTGAATCTACCATGGTAATACGTTTAACCTATAATTCTACCTCTTATTATTACTATTATTATTATTCTTGATTCATTTAAAACTATCCTTTACCAGTAGGATTATCTTAACTCACTTCAACATTATTATTATTGTTATTATAACTATTACTATTGACATCACTCTGTTTGCAATTCTTGCTATATTCTCTAATGTCTAATTGTTTATCTGAGTGATGTGATTGAAGCGTAATGCAATTTGTCTTAATTTTGATCTCTCATACTCCCTCTACTGCTTATCTATTTGAACATGACCTGGAAAAACATTCGCACCTGTCTTTCTGCATGACTAATTCAATGTAGTTTGTTTACTTATCAGTCCTACATCTCCCAATGTAATTTCAAAAGTATATATATATCCGTGTATGTAGAGTATTCAGCTGACGAGTTCTACCGAAACTTGATGAATTCATTAAATCCTGCCTTATTAACATGCTTTGTTGCTTGTTTTAAATTCGTATCGGGAAATAAATGTTTCCAATTTAATGATTGTTGGACGCCGGTAAGTATGCCTATGTTCCAGAATCTGTCGAAGGGTGAACGGAGATATGATCAATACACCCTCTTTCTGGTCTAGAGCCTGCCTGGTTCTCTCGTATTTGTTCCTCCCGAGCACCTCTTAGTCTACGCATTATTATTGAGCCTAGAACCTTAGATACCATATATTAGTCAAACTAACCCCCTGTAATTATCACGGGAAAACTTGTTTCCCTTCATGAATATCAGGACAATCAGTGACTTACACTAGCCCGACCGAACTGTCTCTGATGCCCAAACGCTGCCCAGTACCTTAGTTAACGCAGACAGTAAACTGTCTCCAGCGTACTTAAATACTTCTAAAGTCATTCCATCGGGTCCTGCCACTTTGCCTCGTTTCAGACTAGTGGCAGCCTTAGTAACCTCAGTTAGGGACGGAGGACCTGTGTCTATATCCCATTCAGGGAGGTGTTGGATGTTCGTTAGGTTGAGCGTGACTGTAGGCCAATTAAACTGCTGCTCAAAGTATTCTTTTCAGCGTTCTTGTCGTCTATCCTAGGTTCTAATTATGGTACCATTTTTTTCTCAGAGATTGTTTCACTTATCGTTTGCCGTTTACCATCCGTTTCCCTGATAAATCTAAATAGTTGTTTGGTGTTACCAATCGCCGGTGCCTTTCCCATCTCGTTTGCTTTTGTCGCCCACCACTGTTCACGGTCCTTGCGAAGACTTTTTGTTGGACTTCGTTTAAGTACCTTTCGCTCCTCATCGTAATCGGAGCTCGCTGGAATCAGTCTTTTTGCGTCAATCAGTTCGGATGAGGTGGTAGAGATCCACTGGCTCTTACTAACTTTAGGTTTCAGGTTATTAACAGCTTTTACAGCTGTGTCCACAGCTAACTGTATGTTGTACCAGGCTACCTCAGGGGAAGTCCTGATGTCGACCTCAGATACTCGTTTTGTCTATTTCTTCCTTAAATATGGAATCAGTGTCTTGATCAAGTTGTGGGCGTAACTGCTTCGCTGCCAATAGTTTTTTATGTCCATTTAATCGTAAGCATAGAAGTGCATGAATCAGGACATGATCAGAGTCTACGCACGTGTTCCAGAAGGAGTGGCAATCTTTTACTGACCGTCGCTAACGATACCCTATGGCTATGTGGTCTATATGAGCCCTGCGTTGATTTGTGATGGTGGTCGCCAGGTTACACAGTGTCTCTCGTTGTGCCTAAAGTTAGTGCTGACTAGAAACACATGATTATCTGAACAGAACTGTTTAAGACGATCATCGTTGCCGGTTCGTCAGCAGGGAACTCCTTATGTACCACCTATATACTTCTCTGTCTGGCATAACTTCCACACTTGGGTAGTGAAGTCTGAGCGTTTTGTTTGCAACTTGTAGTTGGTAAGATACTGCTTAGATGAGTAACAGAGGTAGCTTCCTTCGAGTTTTCCCGTCGATGATAACTGAGGCTTGTTGTTGTTGTTGGTGGTGGTTTGGTTGGTTGGTTATCTTCATCACCTCCGTCTCCTCTATGTCATCTATGCTAACGTGAAGTCTTGTCTTCATTCTTATTGTCAGCTTGCTTTTTTCGCCTGTAAGGAGCTAACTAGGCTACATTGTATTTTGACTTTCACCTATCTAAAGAAGTTTTTAACATATAACCTAAGAACTTTAAGCTCCTACATATTCTCCAGTAATTCCTCTTGTGTTTTTCTTTACACTATTCTTGTTATAGGCACTTTGTAAATTACGCGCCAATAGACGATTACTACTAACGGGTACTCCACTTCAAAATCATTTAAATGAATTATGGTCATTGGCTAATTTTTGTGTTCCTGGCCGATTAACCTCTAGTTTGGAAGAATTTCGTCGTCAATTTGTTATCCCTTTATTGAATAGTCGTAAATTACAAAGTGAAAAACCTTCTGCTACTTCTGCTGGTACTACCACTACTACTCATGAATCAGGTGAAGATGATACCGATGACGGTGATGATGATTTTTGGAATTATGATACAGCTACCGCCGCTGCTGTTATCGACGATGATGACGATAGCAGTGATTTAGAAAGTCCATCAGCAAAATTGATTCGTCTAATGAATAGCTTTTTTCTAAGACGGACATCTGATGTGATTGCACCAAAGCTGACTAATAAAAGTAAGTTTTTTCTTTGTTGTTTATTGTTTTACAAAAAGAAGAAAAAGAAGAATCCCCATTTAGACATTTAGAAAACAGAAAGATGTAGCGAAGATATATTCCCCTATTCTACGTTCGAGAAATAAGGATAAACTACCTAAATTTGCCTCTTCTATGTGTATCTACCAGTTTGACTGCAGCTGCGGAGCCAGCTACATCGGGGGGCGTACGATTAAGCAGGTTCATCATCGTATTTCCGAACATCATCCTGTGGCATGGTTAAGCAAGGGACAAACAAGATCTATTCGTAGTTCTATTTTAGCACACCTTGTAGATAGTGAGCATAAGGTTGACGTTAATACTACATTTAAAATTAGTTATCGCATTCCGACTAATCTTAATTTTGTTCTACGAGTTCGCCTTCTACATACAACAGCTGAAGCAACAAGAATCCACCTGAAGAAGCCAAACTTGTGTGTTTAGAAGAGATTTGTACAGACACTTGCCTTACCTTGGCCATCGTTACATGACTGTATAAACCGGACTACTTCGCTCCCCTCCCCCTAAACCTTTAAAAATTATAATTGTCCAGATTATTTTATTCCTATGACCACTTTAGCCTTAGTTACAAGTTATCATTGTCCAAATCGTTTTTTTGCTTTAACAATCTGTTACGTAATAACCTGCACACACGCTTATTCCTTAATTACTCTTCATTTTTTCAAAATCATGCATTACGCAATCCATGTGTTGCAAACATTTCTACCCATTAATTGTGTGTGTGTGTATTAGTTTTCTTCGTTAATTA
Source organism: Trichobilharzia szidati (assembly GCA_944472155.2). Lineage (NCBI taxonomy): Eukaryota > Metazoa > Platyhelminthes > Trematoda > Strigeidida > Schistosomatidae > Trichobilharzia > Trichobilharzia szidati. The sequence goes on from OX235274.1 coordinate 133,769,129, forward strand.
GCACCCGTCGCCTTGACATGTTGACATTGACTAATTATTGTTAACAAACATATCAGTGTCACTTGATTGGTAAACTGTTGTATATTAGAGTGGAGCCAGAGTGAGATGAGGATCTAATTGAAAAGTTCGAATTCATGGGCCATTGGATCGGGTCCCAGTGGCTTAATGGTATACGAGCTCGCCTTGTAACTAGAAGGTCCTGAGTTCGAATCCCGGTGGGTGCGTACTGATGAAGAGTCCTAAACTAGGACGAAACAGCTGTCCAGTACTCTGAGCATGTTTTCCAATCGTTCTCTAACCAATGTCAGCTCATGATGAAATCCTGTAACCGATCAACCAAATCCCTACAAACCAATACTTGGAAAGTAAATATTTCTTCGCTCAATCTTTCTGTTTACAAAAAAAGGTTTTTTCACAATCTTTTAATCAAATATTCCACGTATTCTCCTCCCACTCCCACCTCACTCTCCTTAATTAGTTAGTTAGTTAGCTAGTCAGTTATTACTCGATCGCCCATTACTGGGTTATGAGCCATATTCACTGTGTGGGAGCTAATGATACTACTTAGGCTGAAGTAGGTTGGAGGGGAGGTGTAACTCGAACCCGGGACCGATTGACTGAAAGTAGAGTGTTTAAGCCATTTGAATCACGTCTCGACATCTCCTATCACCTGGATTCTCGTTGGCTAATTTAGCGAACTTGTTGTTAAGCGGATTGCAGTGTGCATAATTTCCGTTTTCAAAAGAAACTATGATGCAATTCCACGTCGTGATTTGTATAAATTGCAAATTTTGAATATGTATTATTATTCCCTTCGGTTCCGAGTGGAACGTAGGGCTTCAACAACACATCTTCACTTTCTTCTATTTTCTACCGTCCACGATTGCCCATAATCCCTCATTTCCTTCTCCTCGTCACACGATCTCCTCCATGTCACCCTAACACTGACGACCCACTCGAGTAATAACCTGCATTGCGCTCGATGTCATTTGACGGCCTCCTCAACGTATGCCCGATCCACCTCCACTTTCCCCTACATAACTGTTGAGCAGTCAGCTCTTGGTTGGTTCGTCGTCTGGTAGAATTTCTTGTCGCTAATTCTTTCTGACCGACTGGCTGGTTATTTGGTCTTCAGTATGGAGCTTTCAAGCGAAGGAGGCGGCTGTTGATAAAAGTTTGTAACTCTTTGGAAATCATTTCCGTGACACGCAGTACAAATTTCTGACCCGTATAGGAGAACTGAGTGACTAACTTAAAATTTGTGTTGAACACAATCCGAATCTTGTTATTTATGCTGGCTGGCTGAGTGAGTACAGGTTGACGATGCCTTGACATCTTCGTCCGTTCCCCTGGTTTGTGGTTGAAACCGTGCTTTCTGTCCAGATAAGTGAAGGAGGTAACCTCTGTCAAATATCTCCCATTGATGGTGATTGGTGCTGGTTGTTGTTGCAGTTGGTTGGCTGATTATCTTTATCACCTCCGTCTTCCCTATGTTCACCTAGAGTCCTGTCTTCGCTGCCAGCCAGCTTCTTCAGCCAGTTTGTTGGTTTTCGCCTGCAAGTCTTCGAGTTTGTGTGACACTGAACATCAGTCATCCATTCGCGAAATTCAGATCTTCTAGGGTCTTCTTATCGGTCAGTCCAACGTATTCCTGTCTTAACATTCACTCCGCACACACACAGTCTGCCGCAAAATCCAGGTCACCACAATTAAGAATATCATCCGTGATGATAATAGGCAGACAGCCTTGTCTCACTTCTCTATTCACTTTGAACGCCTCTCTGAGTTCCCCCATTGTGGATCACCTGGCACGCGACATTGTCATATAGTCAGCTGTTGAATGAGGTTGATAATGACTTGGGTACTGCACACAGTAGCTTGTGTTCGATACTGTGCTTCCTGGCCAGATAAGTAAAGGAAGTAACCTCTGTCAAATATCTCCCGTTGATGGTGATTGGTGCTGGTTGTTGTTGCTGCTACTGTTGGTGCGTGGTTGATTGGTTATCTTCATCTCCTCCGTTTTGAACATGTTTTGGTTACTTTTTATTAAATCTATATGAGAATTTAACTCTTTTGTCTGTTGATAATTTTGAAGGATCTTGCAACGTCCACCTCATGATCCGTATCTAGGAGAGATGCCTGGCAATGGCATTATTTTAAGCCTTTGTTCCCTTTAGACACAGACTTTTCGGTAAATGTTCAGAAAATCGTAGATTATGCCCTTCTTTCTGGTCTTTCAATGTAACTGCTCCCGCAGATACATGTAAATTTGTATGTAGAGTTGTAGTTAACATGAAAAGGATATCTGTCGACTTTTGACTGCACCGAAGAGCAAGTTGTTCGATAGACGGGAAGCAAATTAGTCTCAGGATAGGCTCTGGTTAGTGATGTCCCTCAGTCTTCTGTTGACAGTTGCTGTAATATTTTCACTTTTAAAATCAAGCTGAATGAAGATGGACTGTTTTCCCACTGTGATTTGTTTTACATTGGAGCCTTCAGATCTTCCTTACTTGTTAATGAGTCTTTATTCAAATTCACTAAGGGGAATAAATGTCTGTCTGTCTGTTTTCGACATAGAACTTTGCACCGATGTGCACCAGTTCAAGCCGCCACACTCCAATCCATGTAGCACGCAAAGCAAGAGAAGAAAGTAGAAGAAATGCATAATATAGACAGTAAACAGAGGTGTGAGATAAAGGAATAGTAATAACGAAGAACAATATGGTTTTATTGGAAATCATGAGTCACAAGGAGTGGATGCATCTGCGCCATTGAGAACGATCACTTTGAGCCATGTCACCAATTGTTTCCAGCCACTGGTTTTTACCGTCCCGAGGACCCCAACCAGTCAGGAAGTCTACACCTTCCTAAGTGGCTTAGGCTAACTGTTGTAGATTTCATTGACTGGTGCCATGTTTTGGTTTGACCGACGCTAGCTCTTTTGCTGCCTGACCCTATGTCAGTCAGCTAACATTTTCCGTCGAGGAAGGCGATGACTAGCGATGCATACGTAACACATGTCCTAACCATCTCAGTCGATATAATTTCACAGTCTCGTCGACTGATTTCCCCTCCTTACCTAGCACTCGACGCCTAACGTCAATATTGCTCACCTTATTATACCACTTCACACGGGAGATAGAACGCAGACACCTATGATCAAAGACAGATAGCCAGGCTTTTCATGTCTTCCACTCTCAATGGCCAGGTTTCACAGCTAGCCATAAAGGAGGACGGAGCGGACTGATGAGCAGTACACACGCCTTTTGGTCGACAGCCAGCCGGCCGGATATCACGTCTATGCCAGAGACGGCGTAAACTGGCATATCCGAAACTAGCCCTCTGTATTCGTGCTGAGATTTCGTCGGAGATCAACCCGTTTGGGCTGATGGTACTTCCCAAATAAGTGAAGTGGTCAACGTGTTCTACCACTTCACTTCCTATTTCTAATCTATGAGTCGGTGTAGTCCAATCCTGCAACATCATCTTACATTCTACAGGGGCGACTCGCATGCCAAACATACGGGCACTGCACACAGTAGTTTATGGTCGATACCGTGCTTCCTGGCCAGATAAGCAAAGGAAGTATCCTCCGCCAAATCTCCTGTCGATGGTGATTGTTGCTGGTTGCTGTTGTCGGTGGTGCGTGGTTGATTGGTTATCTTCATCACCTCCATTTTGAATATGTATTGGTTACTCTTTATCCTACTTTATTTCTACAGCTGAACATATTGTATTTTGTCGTCCGAGTAAACTACAAACAGACTTAGAATCTGTTCTCACTGAATGGATGAATAAAAAATTTAATATAAATCGTCGAAGTAAATTTGAAGAAGATGAAGATGTTGAAGGGAGCGATGAAGATTTTGATGAAGCTATTGAAGAGGTTTTCGCCTTCCCATCATCATCATCATCGTCGGCATCAAAGCATCATAATACCATTCTGTCGATTATAACAGCTTTTCGTAAACTACACAATCATCCATATTTGTTAAGCAAATATTTAACTCAATTTGATGCAGGAAAAAATTTTACAGATAATCGGGTAAGTTGCTCACATTGTGCTTACTGTTGTCTCTTTTTAAAAAAATATTGAATAACCTCAATTATTAGATTTTTGGCGAAGAGACTCTTTTCAACGATGAATTTATTACCAAGCTATAAAATCTTATATATATGGTTTTTTAAGAAATGATATCCGGTGAGAGAATTGAATCATGGGTGTGAATAGATGAAGTAATAACAGTAGTATGAAATGCAATTAAAATATTTGTGATTATAATCATAGTTAAATGTCAAGTACAGAACAAGTAATGTCATATATAGAATAATACATATAGATGTTGGTGGGAGGGGTTCGCATAATTACAGGATTAGTAGGCGAATATAGAGTGTTACATAACATGGTGTGAAATTTGATAAGATAGAATTCAATATTATAAAAACAAAAGAAATAACAATTTTGGATTTAGAATGACAAGTGGGACAAGCGGAAACAATTCAGAGTGAGAATAGTAATAATAATAATGATAATAATAATAATAATCGTAGTAATAAGGGAGATACATAGGATAACTAAATAAACAAAATAAAATAAATGAATGTCTATCCCTCTACATTATAATCACTATTTTATGTATTCACACCTTTGATCTAATTCCCTCACCGGATATAATTTCTTAAAAACAACCATATATATACGATTGTACAGCTTGATAATAAATTCGTTGTTGCAACGAGTCTCTTCGCTGAATATTGTGTTCTTAATGCTACAGTGGGAATTATTAAATTATTAGATTTTTGTCATGGATCAACATTAGTTAGAGAGGTTGCTGAAAACCTGAGTGGGTAGGGGTGCTGAACAGTTATTTCATTCTAGCTTGTGACTTGTTGGTATTAGATGGCTGGAGGCAATCGACAGGGAGTCTTGCTACCTGGCACTCACCAGTCAGTCAGCAAGGCGTATCTGCAACCTTGAAGGATCTCATGTCTCGTCTGAGATTCAAACCCGCATCACCCAGTGAATGTTACAGTCAGAGACATTGCCACTGAGCTGTTAGGGTTGGCTCGCGATTGACCTCCTGTTGGACTGTAGTGGATACTTTGATTAGTCAATTCTTCTACAAAGTTCAGAAACTGGGTGCTTCACGAAAATCATTTCTAACAAACTGCAAACCATTATCAACAGCTGCCTTCATTCCATAATGAAGATCAGATAGTCTGCAAGAAAGGATTACCAACAAGGGACTCAGGAAACGAGCAAACCATGATCCTATTGTTCAACAGATATTCCGAAGAAAATGGAGATGAATCGGTGACATGCACAGGAGGCCGTCAGGTGATATCGCCCTATAATGGATCTTCAATGGGCTTCCACGGGTGACATGGAGGGGCCGAAAGCTCATAGACAACAGTGGGGTCAGGTGAAGAGGACTACAGAGAGAGGGACGAAAGGAAGATGTACTGTTGAAGCCCTATTTTACATTCGGAACCTAAGGGAATAATAATGATAATAATAATAATAATAGTGTAATAATGTCATCTGCGTCGGTGGCATAGCGGTTAGGACGTGCGCCGACCATGCACATGGTCCGGGGTTCGATCCCCGGCCGACGCACTCCTTTACCTCGCTAAGCCAGATATAATGCTGGTGAAGAGGGAAGGTTGGGCATGAGGCTAGCAACCTCATCCTGTAAAAATAAATACTGCTACAGAAACTTCAAGCCACAAGCTTGAAGCCCTATGTTCCACTGGGGAACGTGAAGGAAAAAAAATAATGTCATCAGTGTCATCCTTTGTTTGGTGCCGATAGAATTCAATTTGCACCAAAAACGAAGAACTAGACTCATGACATCGGTTACTACTTCCTAGTGTTTAGTGAAAATAATACTGTTTCAGTGTAGGTGTGATATATCCTATATAGAAAATCAAAACAAGTGATAATTCAGCGAAGAGACTCTTTTCAACGATGAATTTATTATCAAGCTGTACAAACGTATACATTTGGTACTGATAAGAAATTATATCCGGTGAGGGAATTGAATCATAGGTGTGAATGCATACAATAATAATAGTAGTATGGAATGCAATTAAAATTGAAATGTTTGTGATTATAATCATAGTTAAGTATCAATTGGCAAAGCAATTATTGTCATATATAGTGAGGATTAGAGAGGTTTCGTGTGCGTTTCGGATTGTTAGGGTAATTGTTACTTCCCGGCTGCCCACACCGTGGAAGTTAATTGCGTGACCGCAGAGCTCAAGGGACAACTGCTTGAGGCCGGTCACACGCGGCCTGTTTTTGTTTGTTCTTTTTCATTTGGTGTGTCTCAGTAGCATATTTATCACTTCTGCCATGTGACACGGCAGCAGGAAGCGCGGTCGTTGTTAATCCGATCAGGCATGATATTTTGTGATTTTGTTTGGATCATAGCATTGGATTGGGTAACTGCATTTTGTCTAACCGCTATCCAAACAACCTTTCTGGCATGGTAGGACCTCAAACGACATAAGTCTCAGCCAGTAGAGCTTGTTGGGTCATTGCGGTGTTCAAGCCCGACCACCACGTCATGGTAGCAGCTTTCGGTCGGGTCATATGTAGAATAATTCATAGGATGGATAGATCTTGGAAGTCATGTGCAATTACGTTACGTAATATTGTGTAAAATTTGATAACATAGAATTTAACGTTGGAAAACAAAATTGATTTAGAATGACAAGTGGAACGAGTGAAATAATACCGGGGACAATTAAAAGTGAGAATGGTAATAATAGTAACAATTGACATAATAAAGGAAGAGTGTACAAATGGAATAAACAAAACGAAATAAAAATTGGTAGAGCCAAAATATGATTGGGAATTACCATACTTTAGCATAGAGGGATTAAGACCATGAAAGTTGGAGGGATAGAATGAACTTTTTCTGTACACAGAGATCTGGCTTTTCTGTTTTGATAGCCAAAACTTCAGCAATACAGATGAGTCGAGAACGTAGCTATCTGGGTGAATTACTTTTCGCCTTGGAGATGACTTTAAAGGTGGGGGCTATAGAGATCATTGGGTGATCATTATCAACCCGATGTTCAATGATCACGCTTCTGATTGCTCCACTTCCACCTCTTCGTAACAATCATGCAGGATAGTGTTTTTGCACCCTCTCCACACGAGCAGGTGAATTGATAATCGCACATAGAGTTAGTTGGTCAACTGCGGGATCTTGTCCTTCAGGTTACTGGATAGTAATGGTCGACTGGTAAAGGCTATTCTCAAAGAAGCAGCAGTGAAATGTTTCTTTCAGAGACTGTGATATCCTTCTTCTCATGATATCGGAACCTGAGTCACCTTTGAATTCCAAGCTCATGTACAGTATTGCACACCACTTACAACATATATACATCCATTTTTTGAATTATTCTATGTATATGACATTAATTTGTTTTGCCACTTGACATTTAACTATGATTATAATCACAAACATTTTGGTTTTAATTGCATTTCATATTATTATTATTATTATTATTTTATGCATTCACACCTATGTTTCAATTCCCTCACCGGATATAACTTCTTAAAGAAAACCATATCTATAGATACGATTGTACAGCTTGATAATAAATCCAAAATGGTTATTGAAACATATATAGAAAATCCCAATGCGATTAATCTGAATAGGAATCCAACATCACCCATTGCAAAACACTTATTAATGTCAAGTCACAAAATCAATATTAATGACTGTTTCACAATTATTTCATCACATAACTCTATTTCAAGGTTATTGAAGGTGATGGAAGCACTTTGGGGATTAATCACATACAGCCTAAACTGTGTGTACAAAAACAATCGGCTTCGACCTTTGTCTACCATGGACTGACTACTTGATCTATTAAAATATGATTGATCATTAATATGTACTTTTGTTCTTCATATAACTGAGTAATTGTCATGAGCTTTATTTTATTATTGTTAACCATGTTAGTTGTAAAGCAGTTGTAAAGAAACTACGAAATGATATCATCTCGTGAAATTTGTCTTCTAAATGCCTTATTCAAATTTATCAAAGGGACTAATTGTTTTAATAAATCCGTTGTTGAAAAGAGTCTCTTCACTGAATCACCACTTGTTTTGATTTTCTCTATGTTACAATGGGAATTTCCCATCCTATAAACACATTAATTAATTAATATACGATATTTTATTGCATGGAGGATTTCATCATGAGCTGACATCAGTTAGAGAACCACTGGAAAACATGCCGGGAGTACTGGACAGCTGTTTCGTCCTAGTTTGGGATTCTTCAACAGTACGCACCCACAGGGATTCGAATCCAGCACTTTCTGGTAACAAGGCAGGCTCGTAGACCATTGAGCCACTGTGACCCGATCCAATGGTCCTTTAATTCTAACTTCTGCCAATTCACCACATAGAGCGACCATTTCGCAATGTCTTCTTCGATGAGTTACTGCCTCATCTTCAACCTGCTGTACCCTACTGGTCACGGCTTCCCACTAGAACCCTAGGTTAACTGCTTGAATAGAACCAGTCACTAGTGAGCAGAAGGTACTGGGTTCGAATCCCGATGGGTGCGTACTGATAAAGAGTCCCAAACTGGGACGAAACAGCTGTCCAGTACTCCCAGGTTTTCCAGTGGTTTTCTAACTGATGTCAGCTCATGATGAAATCTTCCATGCAATCAAACAAAATCCCTACAAAACCAATACTTGATAATTTTATTCTTGCTTGTATTCTACTCATTACAGCTAGTGATTGTGTTTTTTCATACTCCCTTCTTTTTTAACCAATCAATCAATATATAGTTACCGTCGAAGTTGACAGAAGATTTACTACAATTGTTAAATACCTCCAATTCAGTTAATGAAGATATTCATCAAAAGAATTCGAATGAATTTATCCAATTGTCAGGAAAATTTAACACACTGTATTTCATGTTAAAACGTTTATTCAGTAAACACTCATCATCAGGGTCGTCGTTGTTGTCGTCGGCAACATCTTCTGGTATACAGAGTAACGTAAAACTTCAGAAACGACCGCGTCTGCACAAAGCAATGAATAATACTGCCACAAATAATGTACCTACGAAGGATCGTCTTATTTTAGTCTCTAATTTTACACAAGTTAGTGTTGTTTCATATTTTTATTTTTTATTTCCTTGCATTCCGATTAGAACACAGAGCTTCAGGGTAGAGTTTTTGATGTTCCAATAGCTACCATGGTATTGTCTAGCTTTAAGAGGTGAGGTTGTTAGCCTCACCTCCAGTCCTCTCTTTTTTTATCCCGATTTACAACGGGCTAGGTGAGGTTTAAGTATACTTCGACCAGGAATCGAATCTGGAGCACTTGTGTGGAGGTTGGTGAGAATTCCTCTGATTGAACCATTAACGTGCACGACTGAACTACATTGACTCACTCCCAACTTAAAGATAGGCAAGGGTGAAGTCGTTGGTGGAGTATATTGACCACTTCACTTATTTGCTAAGTTGCATCAACCAGCCCACAGGTTCGGCAGCTGACGAAACCTCAGCACGGATGCAGAAGGCTCGTTTGGCATTCGCCTGCCAACTTACACCACCTTTGGGCTTAGTAGATGTGATATCCAGTTGTCTGGCTGTCGATCAAAGCGCATGTGTACTGCTCATCAGTTCACTCCGTCGTCCTTTGCAGCTGTGAGTGAGACATGGCCATTGGAAGTGGAAGACATGAAAAGCCTGGTTAACTGTCTTTGATCATAGGTGTCTGCATTCTATCTCCCGTGTTGTGGTGGGTGTAATAGGATGAGCAATGTTAAGGTTAGGCGTCGAGTATTGGTTAGGTGAGGAGGGGAAGTCAATCGACGACATTGGGAAGCAGCTACATCAATTGAGGTGGTTAGGATGTGTATTACACAAGCCTAGTCATCCTCGATGACCAATGTTAACTGACTGACATAGGATTGATTAGGTTGAAAAAGAGAGAGCTAGTGACAGTCAAACGAAAACATGGTTTCATCAGTCAATGGAATCCATAGTTTAGGCCAGATACGTAGGAAGGTGTAGATTGGCTTCCCGGTTAGGGTCCTCAGGTTGGTAAAAAACAGGTGACTGGAGACAATTGGTGATATGGCTCAAAATGGTCATTGTCATTGATTGGTGCAGATGCATTGACTCTTTGTGATTTATCATACCCAATAAAATTCTATTGTTATTCTCTGTTACTAATCTTTTTGACATTTATTTCTGTTCATTATGTCTCTCTATTTTAAACCTATCTTTACTCTCTTCTCTTGTGCAAAATGAAGGGAGTGTGGCGACTGGAACTGCTGCACATCAGTTCAAATTTCTACTTTGAAACCAACCAGTTAGTCAGTCCCATGGCTAACGATGACCAAAACAATTTTTTACGTCATTTGATCAGATCGGATTCTGGAGTCCATGTAAACACCATGAGTTTGACATACGGGTTTCCTATCCCCTTTAGGTGGAAATGGATGTTGCACCTTCAACGTCTACTTCGGATTCAACAATGAAATCTGCAGGCAAACAGATGGCGTAGCAATGGGCTCTCCACTCGGACCCCTCCTGGCCTACTGTTTTATGGCCAGCCTCGAAAACAACCCCTTATCATCAACTATCGACGACCTTCATCTCTACAAGAGATACATTGATGATACTTTCATCATTTGTGATGAGAAGCTGGACCTTGAAAACTTACTTCAAATCTTCAACAACGCCCACCCAAACATCGACTTTACACTTGAGACCGAATCCGACGGAATGCTCCACTTCCTGAACGTCCATCTGACAAGAAATGACAACAACTATTTGAAAAGGTCCATATACAAAAAGCCTACATGGACTGGACAATTCATCAACTTTCAAAGCTTCGTGCCGCTAAGCAGAAAGAGGAACCTGATATGCGCTCTTTCCTCGAGGATTCGGAAGGTATGCAGCGAGGACGTGATTAAAGAAGAACTACGTAATCTCCGAAGAAGCCTGGTGGAAAACTGTTTTCCGCCCAGGTTCATAGACAAGCATCTCAAGCCTTAGAAGACTTCCGAACAAGTCCAATCCGTTCCAAAGAAAATACTTCTGCTTAATCTAGAATTCAAAGGTGATATTGAAGCAGAAATCCTTCATAAACGCCTCTCCAAATCGCTGAGGAAAACATACTTCGCCGCAAGCCTACAACTAACGTTTTCCTGCAAGAAACTGTTCAGCCAGAACGCGAAAGGCAAGCTGTTTGCATTGGGCCACCTAAACTTGCATATACCAGTTTACTTGCTCTTGTGGAGCTGAGTACATCAGCCGTACCATGCGCCGATTTGAAAAACGCACTCGTGAACACTACCCAGCCTGGCTGGTAAAAGGAGACCAAAAACGTGTATACAGTTCAGTGACAGAACATTTGGTCAACTCAGGACATTCAGCGCCTTTCGAAAAGTCCTTCAAAGTAATATACAAGATTCAATCAAACCTATCAAAGGGAGTGAAATCAAGACATTTGGGTATAGCCGAGGCACTAGGTATCCAAAAGCTCAAACCAACGCTATGTATCCTAAAGAAATACGTCCAACCCTTGTCCCTGCCGTGGCCATCATAAACAGGTAATTCTTTTAGTAATGATCATCCCATTGCCTTTCTTATCTAAACTTCCTGTTTATTCATGTTATTTTAAGTTTTCTTAATCCCTGTCTACACTACCATATTTTCATATCCACACTTCCTGTTTATTTTGTCATTTTATTATTTCTACATATTTAATCCCTGATTGCATGAGCAATTATTCATCACACTAGTTTCTTATCCAAACATCCTGTATATTTTGTTATTTTTACATTTCTAACCCCTAATTGCACAATGTCAATTTTCTTAGTTATTATGCTACTTTGTTTGAGTTTTACCCATCCCCCTGTTTATTATGGCATTCTAATTCCTAATTGTAATTTTTATTAATTTAACCCCTAACGAGAAATTATTCTGGAACTTTCCCATCCATTTGATATAAATACACGAATGTACAGCCTAGATGATGACTTCGTCGAAAAGAAAATTTTCTTCGCTGCAACCGTCTTTTTATTCCCTATGAAGAAATGGATGTCCACCAAGTCCGCTTATAGGCTCCAAATGTTCACATTCTCCGTTTCACTTTTGTGAGGAACACCCCAGCCACGTGAAGGCAGTGAACAACGACTTCTTAGCTTGTTTCATATAGTGTTTTAAAAAAGATATGTTTTTTCACATATCTGGGACATGTGTTGTATCATCCCCACCGCATAGCGGTGAATTAATGACCAGTGATTCAGTCTGGAAGTCATCCATCCAGTTGTTAACTGTGTATCATTCTACATTCTGTCAAATAAACTTTTCTATTATGCTTATTATATTCTTGATATAAGTATAAAACTTGGGCACTGTGGTGGTGGTACAGCATGTAACTCCATTATGGATAAGATTTTATTTTGATAAAGTGTCACACAGTGTTGTGTTATACAGTACAGTAATATTAACTGATGACCACGTTTCGAGCAACAAATTATATTACCGCTCATATTGTTCATATTTTTTTCATCTTATATTAACAATACTCCTTTTCGCGTTTCTATTTTGTTTGCTAGACACTTGATCTACTAGAAAAGTTGTGTAATCTGGTCACTGGACAATCATGTTTACGCCTGGATGGTCAGACAACAAATAAACAACGCAATGAAATAGTTCAAAGAATTAATGATCCTAAATCGAATGATTGTAAGTGAGATAGTAAGTTTTTCTATCTTTCTCTTATCCTTAAGAGGAGGGTTGATAGTGGAACTCATGGGTTCCGAGTGAAACACGAGGCTACAACAGGATATCTTCATTTTATCCTGTTCTTTAGGGTGCTTTTTAGCTGGTTGCATGACTGTCCATAAACTTTCATTTTCTCCTCGCATGATCTATTCCATGACATCCTTGGATTCATTCCCAACTTGTCGTTTCTTAGTAGGATTTCACTTGAGGGCCTGCTTGGCGGCGCGTGATATCCTTTAACGTTGTACTTATTTTGATTGAACACTAATTAGTAAGTAACTAGTGTCATGTGTCTAATCCTTTTTGTCGGTTGCTCAGTGACATTGGGTGACAAGGGTTCGAATTTCAGAGGGGGAACATGAGTTTTCCTTCAAGGTTGCAGATACGCCTTGCTGACTGACTGGTGGTTGGCTGGATTCAACATAGAACTTGGCACTGAAGTGCAGCAGTTCGAGTTGCCACGTTCCAAATAGCACACAAAGGTAGACAAGAAGATGAATGAAGAGAATCAGTAGAATTTAGACAAGTATAAGAGTGAAACAGAATGAGTAATGGTAGAAAGGAATATGAAAGATTACAGAGACTGAATACATCTGCGTAAGCCATTGACAACGAGGATTTTGAGCCATGTCACCTATTGTCTCCAGCCATTGATTCTTAGAGTCCCGAGGGCGGGCCCCAACCCGGAAGTTTGCATCTCCCCCCCCTACCTGACTTAGTTTAACTGTCAAGGATTTCATGGATTGATGAGGCCATGTTTTTGTTTGGCCACCACTTACTCTTTTCCAACTTGCACCTATATCAGCTAGTAATGCCCGTCCGTCGGGGGAGGCGATGGCTAGGCATGCGCAGCACGTCATCTAGCCATCTCAATCTATGTAACTTCATAGCCTCTTCGATTGATTTTCCCTGTTTGCCCAACACTCTACGCCTAACGTCAACATTACTTACCTTATTATACCACCTAACGTGAGAAAGAGATCGTAGACATCTATGATCAAAAACAGTCAACCTTTTCATGTCTTCAACTCGTATTGGCCATGTTTCAGAGCCATAGAGAAGGACGAAGCGGACTGACTGGTGAGTGCTAACTAACACGAAACTGAGGCCTGGTAGGGCTTCCTGTGGCCGATTGCCTCCAACTGCGTAATATCAACAATCCTGCTACATTGTATTAACTATTATATCAACTTTCATTTCCTAATAAAGGTCTTTGGCAGTATCGACCACGAAGTTATTTGGCTGATGTTTCAACATTATAAACTGACCCAAATCTTTATTAACCTTATTCAACAGCTATATGATGATGCTATATGCCAAGTGATTCACTCAGTAAAAGATTTGAAGTGAAGACATAGGAGTAAGACAAGACTGCCTACCATGACAAATGCTATTCCTGATTGTGGTGGACCAAAGGGCGGGTGTACTGCTCAGCAGTCCGTTCCGTCCTCCTTTATGGCTGGCTGTGAGACCTGGCCATTGAGAGTGGAAAACATGAAAATCCTGGCTAGTTGTCTTTGATCATAGGTACCTGCGTTCTATATACCGTGTGAAGTGGTATAATAAGGTGAACAGTATTGAGGTTAGGCGTCGAGTGCTAGGTAGGTGGGAGGGGAAATCAATACACGAGGCTGTGAAATTACATCGACTGAGATGGTTACGACGTATGCCTAGTCATCGCTTTCCTCGACGGGCAATGGTAGCTAACATAGGGTCAGGCTGGAAAAGAGCTAGTGGCGGTCAAAGCAAAACGTGGCTTCGTCGGTGAATGACATCCACAACAGTTAGTTTAAGCCACTTAGGGATATGTAGACTTCCTGACTGGTTGGGGTCCTCGAGACAGTAAAAAGCAATGGTTGGAAACAATTGGTGATATGGCTCAAAATTAATCTCAATGGCGCAGATGCATCCACTCCGTGTGACTTATGATTTCCAATGAAAATATATCGTTCTTCGTTATTACTATTCCTTTGCCTCACACCTCTGTTTACTGTCTCTAATATGCATTTCTCCTACTTTCTTCTCTTTCTTTGTGTGCTACATGGAGTGTGGCGACTTGAACTGCTGCACATCGGTGGAAAGTTCTATGTCGAAAACAGACAGACAGACAGACAGTGGTGAACTGGATCGTGCAACAAACCGTTCATGGTAGGGATTTAAATGATGGTCATTTGTTGAACTGACAAAAATAAACCCCAGAAGATGTAGATTCTGTGGAGGATTTGCGTATCGTGTCTTACGAACTTTTGCAAGTTTTGCAACTAAAAACCGATAAGTTGATGTAAGAGGCAGGGAAGATAGAAATTGAGGTGTATGTAGAGAAAGCAGAAAGCTACGTAACCAACAGCAACAAGGGAATCATTTCTTCCTCTTACCTGGCTTGATATCAGTGTTCCAGCTACGCGTAGGAATGAGATAATGAGGAGAAATCAATCGACCAGATTGTGAAGTTACACCGATTCAAATGACTAGGACGTGTGTTACGCATGCCTAGCCACGGCGTTCCTCAACGAGAAATGTTAGGTGAGTAGGATCAGGTAGGAAAAGAGGGAGATAGTGGTGGTCTAACCAAAACATGTCTTCATCAATCATTGAAACCCACAACAATTAGTTCAAGCCAGCCAGATAGCCACGTAGGAAGATGTAGACTGCCTGAATAAATGACTGGTTGGGGTCTTCTGGATGGTAAAAAGCAATGATTGCTTGAAACAATTGGTGGTTTGACTCAAAATCCTCTCTGTCAATGGCTGGCTGAGGTGCATTCACTCTTTGTGATTAGCCAGTCATATCCAAAAAAAACTCTGTTGTTCTTCCATATTACTACTCTTTTTACCTAACTTACATTTCTATTTATTATCTCTCTCTATTTTGAATCTCTCTTTACCCTCTTCTCTTGCTTTGTGTGGTACATGGAGTAGAGTGTTGCAAGTTGAACTGCTGCACATGTTTGTGAAGTTCTACTTTGAAACCAGTCAGTCAGTCAGTGAGAATGTCAAAGCCAGCCAGGTTTAGAAAAGTAAGACGTGTTCATCATTCTTTAGTCACTGCGGAGATCAATAACACTCCTCAAATTGGACAAGATCAGAATTTTCATTACTAATTTCATGATAGTGCTTCTATATGGTTCAAAGAGGTTGACGCGGTGCAAAAGGCATCTTCCCCCCCAAAAAACTACAGACTTTCATCAACAACTGCAGGCGTTCGACACTGAAGATCAAATGCCCAGCTAGAAAGTGTAAAGAACAAGGAACTCTGCTGCATAGCGAACCAACCATTGAACGTATTGTACAACAAATATACAAGAGGATTGAATATGTGCTAAGGTGGACTGTTAAGAGACATCAGGCATCACACAGACAATCGTGTAAAACTCAAACAGGAAACGACGAGTTGCATTTGGTTTCAGGATTAGCATGAAGGAGATCATTTGAAACATGATGGAAGTTTATGGTCAGTTGGGAAGCCAGCTATAAAAGGACTACAAGGAATAGAGTGAGCCGGGGATGTTCTGTTGAAGCCCGATATTCCCACTAGGTATCTCAGGAAAAATAATGATGTATGCATAATTTTACATTGTCACAGCTGAAACCTTTTTATTTCCTTTTTACCTTTTCCAGGTATATTGTTGCTTAGTTCACGTGCTGGTGGAACAGGTCTTAATTTGATCGGGGCAAATTACTTGATTTTATTCGATATGGATTGGAATCCAGCAAATGATGCACAAGTAAATTTAATTCCCTGTTTGAATATTTTATTAGAAAAATTTATTCATATGTCTGCTGTGATAAGGTGCTTGACAGAAAAATTATGAGAAGCTTACCAAGTGTCGCTGTTTCACTGTCACATAGGGTTCTTGCCGCCGTATGAAGTGGTATAACAGAATGAGCAATATTGAGGGTAGGCACCGAGTGCTAGATAAGGAGTGGGAATCAATCGGTGGGGTTGTCAAGTTGCATCGATTGAGATGGTTATGATATGTGTTACGCATGCACCAATAGCCATCGCCTTCCTAGACGGGCAACCTTAGCTGACTGACAGAGGGTCAGGTTGGAATTGAAAAGAGCCAATGGTGGTCAAACCAAAACATGGCTTCATCAGTCAATGAAAGCCACAACAGTTAGTTTAAGTCAGCCACGTAGGAAGGTGTAGACTGTCTGACTGACTGGTTGGGGTCCTCGTGTCGGTAGACACCAATGAAGGCTGGAGACAATCGGTGATATAACTGAAAATCGTTGTCGATGACTGGAGCAGATGCATTCACTCTTTGTGATGTACGATATCCTCATATTTCTGCCTACTATCGTTATTTTGAATCTGTTTTTTCCTTTGTTGTGGTAAACGGAGTATAATAATAATGTATATTTTCACATAAACATAAATTTACATGAAAATGCATGCCATTTTTGCAGGCACGATCAAGTATGATATAATGTCAAATAGTTAATTGTCTACAAGTTAATAATGTTTGAACAGCTAAATATTTGATATATATATATATATACACTCATTGTCTGACCCATGTCGTATCATTATTGAATTGAACAGTAGTCCTCCAGGTTGCGCGAGAAAATCGACTTCGTTTCGTTTTCAACCCGTAGTTGTAGGCATACGATAACCAACCAATATTGAGGTAAGTACAACGTTTACAAGGGATAGTAAGCTGTTTTAGAAAAATTAAAGTGCTGAGGTGAATCATTAAATTGTAATGAGACAGGTAAGTGCAATTTATCATTAATAGATGCATTCATAAAGGAAATACAATGGGAGACTATAATCCCTAGGCTGACAAAGTTCATTTGCAATGTATAATGCTACCCATATAGGTCTTACTATCATGATGTCCACTTTTGGTTTTAATACAATTATCCACAAGCCGGTTGTTTTTATTTCATACCTTTTCGTGTATTTGGTGCACAACCGCACCCTATAGAGAATAGGAATAAAATAAGTCGAATCAAATTCATAAAGAGCTGTAAAATGTTAGGTTTAGTGGAATATAATGAGCAAGTGAAGACGTTTTTAGAAAATGAATGAGATGAGACATTGTGAAGTGATATTCGAAGATACGGCAAAGGAAAGCATGTTAATTTATAAGATGCCCTATAAATCTATGCAGAGCCCACGTGGTCGCATCTCAACAATAGGCTGAGAGAATGGTATATGTTTAAAGGTAGAAGCATGATCTGTCTAGGCGATCATTATTATCTTATTCAAGATAAAGATTCAAGCCCTCATAGAAATCTCGAGCCATCAAATTGCATATTGCTGTTCCTGCAGAATGGGGCGATTCACCTTAATGTCCACCACCATATCTACTGATCAACATGCGCCACTCTAGTACACTTGTGTGCAAAGTTTTATGTTGAAACCAATCAGCGAGACTTTTTCAAGTCGTGATATAACGCTAACCTCAATCATTGCCTTCTGTGGACATCCACTTCGCCTTGATATAGTGTACCTCATTTGGTCACGACATTTGAATACAGCTTCAGGACATTCGTCTACTGGCCGACAATGAAGCTCGAGGTTGGTATATAGATAAGAAACAACTGTCCAGTACTCTCTGGTTTTCAATCATCTCTCTAATAATTAATCTTAGTTCGTAACACAAAATCTGATAATAAAATTGAAATTAAAAACGCCACAATATATCAAAGATATAATTGAGAAACAAGAATGTTTTTCAATAGTAGTGGTCTACAGAAGCTGAATTGTTAATGAAGGTTATTGATTCTTCACTTGAAATAATAGAGTGAAAATATTCATTCAGACATCTATAAAACACAAAATAATTATGGAGCAAAGAATATCCTTTTCGATAAATTCCTCTACTGGCTCTACAATTATATATGCACTTCTTTATACATGGAATATTCTAGAATAGTAGTCAATAACAATGTTGGTGTTTTTTTTAAATAATATCGATGTGTTAAGTAACATCACAGTGGAATTACCACAGTTCATTAAAGATGTATAAATTATAATAATAATATAGTAGCGAATAGAATATCAACTAAAATTAGGGAAACCCACAAAAATTGGGGATCATTCAAACCTAGGTGGCCAAGGTAAGGACAATGTCTGAACTAACTTCTTTTGGACACACAAATTAGGCTTCTTAATCTGGATCCCAACAGCCTCAGCAATATTTAGTAGTCGAACTCTTAAGGCAAAATTGAGATTCGTCGGTATGTGGTAAATGACTCTGAAAGCCTGGTTATCGTTAATCTTGTGTTCTGTATCCACAAGATGAGAATTTGTCCTTTACTTAACCACACGAGGTGATGTTCGGAAATTCAACGAGAAACACGCCTGATTGTAGGGCCTGTGCGACTAACTGGCTCCACAGGAGCAGTGAAATTGGTAGATACACATGGAAGAGGCGAAATTAGGCAGTTTGTCTTTTACTCCTGAACGCAAAAGAGGAGTGGTTTTGAAGACACAGCGTAATTTAGAAGCAGGGAATGCTCCTTTTACCGCATTTCTAAGGCACTGTGTTAGTATCTCACTGATGTTGTCCCCAAGGAACTGCATTTGTAAGAATAAGGCCTACTATTCTAGAATATTCTATGTATATAAACATATAATTGTAGAGCCAGAAGAGGAATTTATCGAAAAGGATATTCTTTGCTCCATAATTATTTTGTGTTTTATAGATGAAATAATATAGATTTTTTGGCGAAGTTAGAATTTCAGCACCACTAACTACCAATGAAGTGCGACCGCATCGGTGACCTTGAAACTCCCGCTGTGCAAGTTAGTGAAATCAGGCAAATAAATAATGTTGTCATCATCAATAAAATATGCTCATCGAAGTGTTATGCTATTAAATGGGATATCTAGCAAGTTTCAGATTAGGTTTAAGCCAAGGACAAGTTAGGGTTAGGTTAACCTAATAAAGGAGACATTAGGGTTGGTTCGGGTTAGATTACAGTTAGTTGTTAGGTTTAGAAGACCTACATAATTACATGCATAGAATGTGGTTAAATTACTCTGTTGATATAAGAGAATAGAACTTGTGCACCATGGCGGTAGAGTATAATTCGATTGTGGGTAAAGTTTATTTTGATAAAGTCATACAGTGTTATACAGTAGCAATATTTACTGATGACGTTTCGAGTACAATTTATTGCTCAGTAAATATTACTGCATTACACTATGAAACTTTATCAAAATAAATTTTACTCATAATAGAATTATACTCTGTTGATATACTCCAACCTAAGACTGAGAGCTATTTTTATCACATGTGCGCGGAAGGCATCCTCTGTAACGCTTTTCTACAGTTTTTATGCATAAATATATGTACTCCATACACAAAAATGCCTCTTTCACGAGGTTGGTGCTTTCGAGGTTATTCGCTAACTAGTAGTTAGTGGCGCTTAAAGTTTCACTTTGCCGATTTTCTTTTAGTTCAGGTGAATGATTTCGGTTTGTCTGTATTCTTGGACCCGGTTCATTTAATTGTGAAGCTTTCGTTCTCATTTTATTGGATAATTGTTTATAATGAATTGATCAACGTAAAATTGATTTCCCCATCCCCTCCACTCCACCTTATTTAAACTTGATTTTTTTTAGGCAATGGCTCGAATTTGGCGTCCGGGTCAATTGAGACCAGTTCGATTATACCGCCTGGTCACAGCTGGTGGTATGGAAGAGAGAATATTTCAACGGCAAGCAGCTAAGTTGGCTTTAACTAGTCAAACACTAGTCAACTCATCAATGTACAGCAATAATAATCATTTGTATAATTTTATTGATAAAAAGTCGAATACAAAGTCTGGAATACTTACTCGGGATGAATTGAAGGTATGTGAATGTTAAATTGTAATTATGTCTCTTGATTATGTAATATTCGCATGTTAATCACTTAGTTATTGTAATGTAGTAGTAGTGTTAGGAAATCTATAATGTCTGTTGTGTTTTTGACATTTCCTATCAGAAGTGGTTACATCCCTGTTGTGTTAATTGTCGTCGTGAAGACATGTGACTCATTGGTTTAAGATCTCGGCTTCTGACCCCTGGGTCCATGGGTTCAACCTCCTCTCCACCTAATTAGGATTCGACAGCTTATTAGTATCGTTGCCTTTCACACAATATGTCATTATTATTTATCATTATTCTGCTGGGTTCCGAGTGAAACATACGGCTTCAATAGTTTCATTGGAAATTATAAGTCACAAGGAGTGGATGCATCTGCACCAGCCAGCCATTGAGAACGATCACTTTGAGCCATATCACCAACTGTCTCCAGCCTTCATTGGTTTTTATCCTCCAGAGGACCCCGACCAGGAAGTCTACATCTTCCTACGTGGCTGAAACTAACTCTTGGTTTGACCACCACTACCTCTTTTCCAGCCTGACGCTATGTCATGTCTTCTACTTTCAATGGCCAGGTCTCATTCACAGCCAGAAAGGAATATGAAGCTACCTGCTGAGCAGTACACACGTCATTTGGTTGACAGCCAGCCAGCCAGTATCACATCTAAGCCAGAGACGGTGTAAACTGGCATATACGAAACTAGCCTTCTGTATCCGTGCTGAGAATTCGTCAGCGATCAACGCGTTGGACTGGCTGATGCAACTTCCCACCAACCACTTCACTCCTGCTTATGTTTAAGCTAGTAGTGAGTCAATGTAGTCCAGTCCTGTAGTATCATCTTACATTTGGCGGGAGTTAATCGTATGCCAAATATTCGCAGATTGCAGCTCAAGGTGTTCAGAAGACTCTGCATTTTGTCAGCATCTTCACCTAAGGGGGAGGACTATATCATCTGCATATTCTAAGTCAACGAGATTATCCCTTGGTAACAAGTCAATCAATCACTGAGTTGCTGAAGTCATTTGGGGGTTAAGTTCATTGTACATCTTTGGTGAAATTAAACAGAAATGGGGGCTGTAGACATCCCTAACGGACGCTAGTAGTTGTCACCAATTTAGATGACAACTCTGCGTAGGCTGTCACCTGGCTGGCTGCATGAGTCCGATTAGAGTGCAGCCAAACATCGCCAGAGTACCTCTCGGTCGACAGAATCGAAAGCCGCCTTTATAACGGTTGTTGGACGCCTATGTTCCAGAATCTGTCGAATGGTGAAGATATGATCAATACTCCCTATTCCTGGTCTAAGGCTTGCCTGATTTTCTATTGTGTTTGTTCCTCCCGAGTACCATTTTATGGACACATTATTATTGAGCCTAGAACTTTAGATACCGTATTAGTCAAGCCTAGTCAAGGCTAATCCATCTCCACTTCTTTCTTTGTATTTGTGGGGCGATAGGTTCTTGTTTAATTCCTTACCAAAGTTCCTTTCTGCTAACCATCCTATAGTGGTTATATTTTATGACCAGCTGTTTGTATATACAAGTGTTGATTTTGTAACATTTTTTTTCTTTCTTACCTTTGGAAAGTGAACTTACTTCAGAGATTGGTACTCACCATTATTAATAAAGTCTTTTACAACAACGATTCCCGTGTATTTAAAGAAAAAAAAGATTCGCTCATGTACTGTAGGAGATCATCAATGATATGGCTCATTCGACTGACTAACCACACAATCTCCCGTCGTGGTTTCACATCGCGATCCACTCACTTCAGCTTTGATGGCCCTAAGGCATCAGAGCACGTCTCAAGGTCTGGTGTATGAGAAATTTGTTCCAGACAGCTGAGTTCCTACTCACTGATAAGAGAAAAATAATAACAGTAAAACACTTTATTCAAATGTTTTGAAAGGAAATGGAACCTACCATTACTCACTGCAGATGAAGATGCATCCGTCAAGTGAGTCTCAACTGGAAAGAGATATACGTATATGATTCCCTCGTTCTGTCTGTCTGTCTGTGTGTTTTCAACATAGAACTGTGCACCGATGTGCACCAGTTCAAGTCGCCATACTCCATGGAGCACACAAAGAAAGAGAAGAAAGTAGAAGAAATGCATAATATAGACAGTAAACAGAGGTGTGAGACAAAGGAATAGTAATAACGAAGAACAATATAGTTTCATTGGAAATCATAAGTCACAAGGAGTGGATGCATCTGCGCCAGTCATTGAGAACGATCACTTTGAACTATATCACCAATTGTCTCTAGCCATCATTGGTTTTTACCGTCCCAGGGACCCCAACCTGTCAGGAAGTCTACACCTTCCCACGTGGCTTATAATAACCATTGTGGATTTCATTGACTGATGAAGACATGTTTTGGTTTGACCGCCGCTAGCTCTTTTCCAGGCTGACCATATATCAGCTAAGATTGCCCGTCGAGGAAGGCGATGACTAGGCATACGTCCTAACCATCTCAATCGGTGTAACTTCACAGCCTCGTCGATTGATTTCCTCTCTCACCTACCTAGCACTCGACCGAGGCCCAACCTCAATATTAGGCGTTATCCAGTATGTTAATTGTAAGGCATAGTTGAAGCGTTCATATTAGAATTTGCTGTGTCAACAGTGACCAAGCATTTCGATGCAATTAAATTAAATTACCTGGAACTTCAAAGTAGTAATCCTTCTACAGTTTGAAACATTATCTTCCTGGTATCTTCTAATTAGATTTCATCTGAAGTACTTAACTGACATCTCTCTTCCTTATTGATTTGTTGACTGAAATTCATTCCCGCTGATTCGTTTTGCCTCTTAGCGTGTACGTCGAAGATTTATCTTTACGTACTTAGAGGCCATTGATATCAAACTTTGGCTTATGCTCGTTGCGAGGTTCTAATCGGTGTCATCCAGCGCTGTAGTCACAGACTACTGCTGTACCACTGACCTATTTATATTCATGGTTGAAATCGTGTAGGATTGTGATTCATACACTGATCTGTGTTACTAAGGGAATAACCAACTTCAAGTTTTTAGTCTTTTCTTTTATGGGTGTTGACTGAATTTCATCAGTAAAGTTTGTAATGTTGTCACTAAACATGGTGACTCACTATTGCTATGTAATTGGAATTGGTGTTCGTTGGCTATTATCACCGATGGTATTCTTAATTGTGGTGGACTGGATTGTGCACCAGACTGTGCGTGGGGAGCAAGAAGACAGGAATACACTGCACTGACTGATAAGAAGACTCCGGAAGATCTGGATTTCATGCTTGGATGATTTATGTTTAATGTCAAACAAAGTTGAAGACTTGCAGGCGAAAGCCAACAAACTAGCCGAAGAGGCTGGCTGGCAGTGAAGAGTGAACTCCAGGTTAACATAGAGAAGGCGTAGGTAATGACGATAACCAACCAACAGCAACAACAACCAGCACCAATCACCATCAAAGGGAGAGATTTGACAGAGGTTACTTCCTTCACTTATCTAGGAAGCATCGTTTCAACTACAGGCGCAACGGATGAAGATGTCAAGGTCAGAATCGAAAAGGTAGGATACACCTTCTTTAATCTCAAACCAGTTTCGAAATCTTCTGCACCCCGCCTCAGCCAGCATAAAGAACAAGATTTGGATTTTGTTCAACACTAATACGAAGTCAGTCAGTCAGTTCTTCTGTACGGGTCAGAAACTTGCACTGCGCGTCATGGAAAGCATTTCCTACAGTCCACGACAGAGTTTTATCTACAGTTACCTCCTTCACTGGCTGGCTCCACACTGAAGATTACACGGCCAGCTGGCCAGAATGAATTAGTAACAAGAAACTATGGGAACAAACCAACAAGCAAGAACGGATCGCTCAACAAATATGTAGGAGAAAATGGAGATGAATTGATCGTGCATACATTGAGAAGGCCGCCGAATGACATCGTACGCCAGGCCACTGCTCGAGTGGAATCCTAGTGGGAAGCGACGAGTGGGTCGTCTACTTGTGGGTGACATGGAGGAGATCGTGCGAGGAAGAAATGAGAGAGTTTGGGAAATCGTGGACCCAGATGAAGAGGACAGTGAAAAACAGAACAAAGTGGAGATGTGTTTTTGAAGCCCTATGTTCCACTTGGAACTCAAGGGAATAATAATAACAATAAGTTTGGTTTATCGGGTCTTAACGATGGTGTCTCGTTTTAGAAGTACATACTATATCTGCAGTATATTTTCCAGAAAAGTTACTTTTCCTCTTCTTTCATTTGATTTATTGATTTATTTGTTTTTCATAAATATTCCTTTTTTCACACTTTTAGGAACTCTTCCTAATTCCAAATACACAAACAGTATCATGGACTCATGATTTAATTCAATGTAATTGTCAACAATCTGTTGAAGTCGAGGCAAATTCCGCTCACACACCAAGTCCATCTCTTTCAACATCATCTTCTTCTTCTGGCTTATCCAATAATAATAATAATGATCCAGTTAAATTGGAACATGATAAAGAGAATATTAGTCGAATGCATAAAGACACTGCTAGTACTGCCGCTACTGCTGCTCCTGCTGTTGATGATGATGGTGGTGACTGTGATTTTGATGAAGATTCTGACGATGAATTCTCTGATATTCGTGTATTTCAATTAAGTACAATCAATCCACATTCAGTCGGCAACAGTGGTAATATGCTGAAATCGCCTAAATCACAATTTAACTTTATTAAACAACAATCAATGTTATCCTCATCAAAGTCATCGTCAACATCTTTGACAAGGACTAATTCGTCATCTACAAAGACAACATCGTCGTCGTCGTCTGATTCACTTGGTTTCTTATTGAATTGGAAACATTCTTTATCTGTGGATCAAATGAGTCAATTGGAGGACCCGCTATTGATCAATGACTGTCAGTTGGATCCTATGACATCTTTAATTAGTTGTATATTTACACTGGAGACAAAAACAGGATAAAATTCAGGGTTTTTTTTACTAAGAGGAATTTGCATTTACTGCTCACCTCACTTTACCTTACCTTACCTCATCTTGTTTTCATCTTATATTGTGTTGTACATGATGATGATGACTTATCGAGATATTTTTTTTTTAGAAAATATATTAGAAAAAAATTAAGATTTCGACAAATAGTTATTTTGGCCAAGTTAAACTTGAAGCACCAATGACCTTGAAACGCTCACTGAGCAAGTTAGTGAAACCTAGCAAATAATGTTGTCATCGCCAATAAAATATGCTCATCGAAGTGTTGTGCTATTTTAAATGGGATATCTGGCAAGTTTCAGCTTAGGTTTGGGAAAGATTAAGTTACTCTTTAAACCAAGAACAAGTTAGGGTTAAGTTAACCTGATAAAGGCGACATTAGAGTTGGTTCGGGAAAGGTTAGTTTTATTGTTAGGGTTCCAAGACCTTAATAATTACATGCATAGAATGTGATTAAATTACTCAGTTGATATTTTTATTTATTTTTATTTTGATTTACAGCTTGATTCCACATTGTATTTTCAGTACAAGTATGGAATTTTCAGCTTGGATATCGGTAGCCCAAATTCAGGCCGACCATAGATATCGGGTGTGCGCCGACAGGGGATCGAACCCCGGACCATGTGCATGGTCAGCGAGAGTCCTAACCACTGTGCCACCGACGCACAGATATAAGAGAATAGAAATTGTGCACTGTGGCGGTAGAGTACATTTCCGTTGTGAGTACATTTTACTTTGATAAAGTCTCATAGTGTTTGTTATACAGTAATATTTACTGATGACCACGTTTCGAGCACAATTTATTGCTCAGGAAATATTACTGTATTACACTAGGAGACTTTAGCAAAATAAAGTTTACTCACAATGGAATTTATACTTTGTTGATACTCGAACCTAAAACTGAGAGCTACATTTATCACATGTGAGAGGAAGGTATCCTCTGTAACACTTTTCTACAGTTTTTATGCATTTTTTTCATAAATTTATGTGTAATCCATACACAAAAATGCCTCCTTCACGTGATTGGTGCATTCGAGGTCATTCGCTGACTGGTAGTTAGTGGTGCTTAAAGTTTAACTTTGCCTTTATTTTATGAAAGATATCGACAAATTTTTTTGTATCGTTCTACATTTGAAGCTCAAATGGATGATTTTGGTGTAGTTGTTGTTGTTCTTTCGGTTGGATGGTTTACTTGTGAAGCCGTTTACAATGTCTTAATAGACAACATTCTCAATGCATACTTTAATTTAAAGTGTGAACTGTGAAAATTCTTTACGAGTTTGTTGATCATCTCTCCTGGTAACCCTAAAAGTCATTGACTGACTTACTAGTTTACACGTAGAAATTCGCACAGATGTGCAGCAGTTGAACTTGCCACACTCCCTCCATGTAGCACACAAAGCAAGAGAAGAGAGTAAAGAGAGATTCAAAAGACAGAGAGAGATAATAAACAGAAGTGTGAGTGAAGCAAAAAGAACAAATAGTAATATGGAAGAACAATAGAGTTTTATTGGGTATTATAAATCACGAAGAGTGAATGCACCTGCGCCAGCCATTGAGAACTATCATTTTGAGCCATATCACCAATTGTCTTCAGCCCTCATTGGATCTTACTTACTATCCTGAGGATGCCAACCAGTCAGTGAAACAGTCTATTCCTCCCTACGTAGCTGTCTTAAACCAACTATTGTGAATTTCATTGACTGACGAAGCCATGTTTTGGTTTGACCACCACCACCACTAGCTCTCTCTCTTTTCCAGCCTGATCAATCCTATGCCAGTCAGCTAAAATCTCCCGTCGGTCGATGAAGGCGATGGCTGGCTAAGGATGCATGTGTAACACATGTCCTAACCATCTCAACCGAGACGGCTGCTTCACAACCTCGTCGATTGATTTCTCCTTGACTGTGAACTCACCTCAATATTGCTCACCTTATTATACTATTTAACACGGGAGGTAGAAAGCAGTCACTTATGATGAAAGAGAGCTATCCAGGCTTTTCATATCTTCCACTTTCAATGGCACTGTCTCGCACCCAAAAACATGGATTTATAAATCAAGCGTTTTTATTTGTGTATAGCTATCACTTCGTCTCTGTGCAAAATACAAAGTCACAACTGTGTTTGGCATGTTGGTGAGTACATAACAAATGGTGCAATGTATTCAATCTGCATTAACCTGTAGAATCTTAAGCAGAAAGTTATCGAGAAACGAAGGAAATGAAGGCTTGTCTTACAGATTTATGTTGAAGTCTTGCTGAAGGTTGGATGACAAGGAGATCTGTAATTGACTTATACTTTATTTAAAACGCGAAACCTGGTACAGTATGGCACTGAGAAGATGCATCACACAATAATAATAAAATAACATAAAAAATAGAGAGAAAATGAATAAATAGCCTCATTGGGGTAGAAAGCAGCATTTGTCAAATTATTGTCAGGAAGGTAAGGAAAAAGGAACGTTCGCCGTTGATGATTGTGATTCTTCGCCAAATTATCCGATTACGCTTCGACCCACTGATTCGAGCTGCCTCTTGGATTCCAACCTGGATGTCCAGACGCACCGACCTATGCTAATCTATCACAGATATCCTTTACCCCATGACGTCGCATCATGGGCTGACCACTTTTTCGCTTTTTCTATCCCGTCCCACAGATGTGACGCACAGTGACCTGCGCGGAAGCCTCTGAGATGGCATTTGTAACACATGTCCAAGCCACCGAATTCAGTGTTTCCAGATGACGACACTCAATGAATGGTGGTCTCCACTATGTCCAAATACTCGCCGCTGGACTTCAGAATGACTCATGTGATGATGCAATCGAACGCAAGCAATTTAGCAGAAACAGCAATGATTGAGAATGCAAAGTTGCTACACATCCTTAACTCGGAGAAGACAAGTTCCGCTGGTGTAGAGCAAAACTGTACGCACCGAAACATTTTAAACCTGACCTTTGACAGCCTGGATAACATTACAACGGTGCCAGAGGTGGCTCACTTTGACGTATGCCATCCTAGCTTTCACTATATGGTTAGAGATCTCATTCGTCACACCTTCGTCAGCATACGCACACACGGCTACCTATATACACGAACTTGTTGAAAACTTCAAGTAAATCACCTGCAAGGGTGAGGGCAGGTACGGGCTCCCATCAATCTTGCAACGTTACTTCTCACTTAGATGGCGTAAAGCACATACCATACTTACAGACATTGATTACCAACTGAATAAGTGAGACTTGGCAGCGTGCATGCTATCGCACAGTAAGATGATATCGTCTGCATACTCGAAGTCGAAAAGTGTTTCTCCAGGAAGCAGATTTACACCGCCATCATGCACACATGTACCTCAGAGCTGACTCCAGAATGTCATCGATGACAAAGTGAGAGAGAAATGGGTAGACTGGGAAACCCTGTCTAATCCCACTGACTTAAAACCTACTTTTTAAATTAACTAACAGGTTACAGAAACGATTATTTGATGCATGGAACGGTATCTGATTTATCTTTGCTTTTGGTGAATGGTAGATACCAACTATGCGGAATTCATAGTTTAATAGCCTAGTTCATCTGCTTTAGACGCCATTTTACGCTGAAATGTTGTTTCCTAGGTTTAACTGACACTTGTCGTCGACATAATTTATATACTTTGGAATGCGTAATGTGAAAAGATGAAAGGTAGTCTCCTAGGAAGCTTAGTCAAAATATGATGTTTTGTGTATATTTTTAATTTAGTTCAAGAGTGATTTCGTTCCAAGTCAACATTGGTCAGAAGAACTATTTGAAATCGCTGAGCACAGGATAAATGTTTCATGCTACTTTAGTACTCGTGAGCAGCAGTGTGAATCCATGAATTCACGAGGAATAGAGGTCAATGTTATCAGATTTCAAAACAAGTATTGTGGCGTGTGCTACTGATAAGATTTATCAGTAGTATATATATGTATATAAAGAGATGTTCATGAGCATAGAAACATCAAATAGCAGGGAGATATATTTGATGTCAGAGAAAGCAAATGATACAGCGTTGTGGAGATACATGGGAGACGTAAAAGGAACACAAAGATACACAAAATGATGAAGGAAGGCCAGAAGTAGCACAGAACGGAAGATCTGTGCAGGTGGTGTGTTGAAGATATGGTGTACATAATTTCGATATACAGAGATACCGAATTGCAAATAAACATTCCTTAAACAAGTCTTTCGCATGCAACCGTTACAGTAGGCTACCGTAGTGGTGGAGAAGGTGTCGATAACAAACAGATAGTAGTTAAAGTATAACGACACAGTTTGAGTAAGATTAGAAAAAAACGGGGCAGAAACTGAAATGACGTAATAAGTTTGAAAATCAATCATCAATATAAAATTTACAGAATGGAGAAAAACTAGTGGAAGACAATAAAGTGTTTTTTTTCCATAAAATCTGTATGGAAAACAAAATGTTATTACAGGATTTTCATCATGAGCTGACATTAGTTAGAGAACCATTGGAAAACCTGGGAGTACTGGACAGCTGTTTCGTCCTAGTTTGGGACTCTTCATCAGTACGCACCCACTGGGATTCGAACCCAGGACCTTCTGGTTACAAGGCGGGCTGGTAGACCGTTAAGATGAGATGTGATCGAAATTTGATCTCAGACTTACAAATATTGTTCTGCACACATCATTGTATACAGCATATACACATATATTTTCACATTCAGTTATCTACGACCATAAACTTTTAGTCGAACGTAATAACTAAAATTCTGATGAAAAGTACACACTGTTTACATTGTTTAACAAAAGTACAGTAATATTTGTTTGTCTGAGGTCAAATTTGGATCACAACTCATACAATTTAGTTTCTTTATTATATTTTAATGACTGTTTCATGCCTCATATGACTGGACAAAGTTTCTAAAAAACAAGAGATATCTATTTTTAATATATAAACCTCTGTTATGTTAATTTAGATTAATTTCTCTGAAGGAGTTCGAACCAGTTTGCCGAACGTAGGAAACATTGGAATTAATCATTTCAATTTCGCTGAGATTTTACAAATATAATTTTTACAAATAATAAACTTAAACAATAAAATGAAACAAAATTATGGTAAGGCCGTTACCTTACCGTCAAGGTAAGATGAGTAAATGTATGTGGTGCTTTTGAACGTAGATATGTCCGGTTGTAACGACAGAAGGCAAGAGTCAGGCAACAGATCGTTTATTTAAGGAAAATCAGCACATATTTATAGATTTTAATTTACATTATTGTAGATTATTGTTAGTAGAAAATACAGTCTTTTGATTGGTTCTTTCTCACAGACAATTAACCTTGCATCTCTTTGTGGCTGTGTCGGATCATCTATCTGCTAACTGTATCCGCCTACGCAAAGTCTGCTGTCCATCTTTGACCTTGTTTTCACATGACTAATATTTGAGACATAAACATTGACGTCAATTACTGTCTAGCAATTTGGCTAGCAACCATCTCTCACCACACGGTTTCAGGTCCCGAATACCTAGTAATGTATCCATGTATAAATGGGATATTCGGAATCCCCTCGTTTAATACTGAGCAACCGGATCAGCCCATCGAATCGTAAAAAAGATAACAGGTATCATCGAATCGGTTCGGGGCCATATGGCTAGGTATATATAGACTTAAAGACGCATTTCACTTTATCAAATGAGCGAAAGATGTCAGTGCGCTTGAGAGACAAATGCTTTCTCTAAATGTTACCTCTTTATTCACAAACATTTCATTAACTGAGACCATATACTTCTTATGTGATTACATCAAATCCAACAAACTACAAGTTCCTCTTCCTATCAATTACCTGATGGAATTACTTCTCAGGCGTACGTTTAACATTTAATTCAAATTCAACAAATATTTCTATTTGCAGAAAAATGATGTGACACCTCTTGGTCCACTCTTAGATGACTGCTTCATGGTGAGTCTCAAAAACACCATCCTCGCTGCTTTGATCAGTAAATTGCACCTTTATAGAAGATATATAGATGATACATTTATAGTTTGTGATCAAAAACTTGATGTAGATTATCTCCTCAAAACCTTCAGTGCGGCACACACATGAATTAAATTCACTCTAGAACGTGAATCAAGCATGCCTTTTCCATTCTTGGATGTAATACTTACCGGAAGACAAGACTGCACGATCCAAACAGTTATACATCATAAACCAACATGGATGAGACAGTTTATAAAATTCCAGAGCTTCGTCCCACTGATCCGAAAGCAAGACTGAATTCAAGTCTCTATATGACACCGAGCTGAAAAACAGATATCCACCTTAATTTATTGACAAAATCATGAGAGACAATTCTCCGTCGCCGAAAGTTGCGACTATTCCTCAGGAAACTCTCATCATGAACCTAAAGTTCAAGGATAACAGTGAATCAGAAATTCTTAGAAATCGCTTTTACAAATGCCTGAAGCCCACATTCCATTCCGCTATCTTACAAATCAAATACTTTAGCAAGCAATTAACCCAGTCTTGAGTTAAGGATAATATACCACTCTGCATTTTTGAACACTGTTCGGGATGGCTAGCTAGAGGGAAAAAGAAGATCACAAGCAGCTCCATCCTCAATCATCTTGTCAAATCTAGATATCAGGCACCCTCAAATGACTGCTTCAAAGTGCTACATAGACTTCCTCAATATCCCATGAAAGGACTTCGGATAAGTCATTTATATACAGTCGACTCACCGGCCATTTGGTACCTGAAACTGAAGCTATGCATTCAAAATACACAACACACATTCATTCATTCACCTTACCATAGTCAGAGTAACGTTCTTACCATAATTTTCACACTGATTAAGTTACCTCAATTAATTCCTCCCGCTTTTATAATCTCTGCTTAGTCATCGCCTTACAGACTACACCTGACATTATAGGATACATTTTTTAGAGCAACTTTCCCAGCATCTGATTGGTTTTTATGAATTCTTTGTTAAATTTAAATAGGATTCCACAGCATCTCTTGAAATTAATTCGTCAAAAAGAAAATTTTCCCACTGTTTATCCTCCTTTTCCCAAAAGACAAAGTCACACAACCTTCATAGACTATCGATCTTCGCTAGGCATCGTTTGAGTCGTATCAGGGGCTTTCGCGCATTATTTGGCACTCACACCACAGCTTAGTATGTACTGTACATTGTGGAATTAGCATCAATAGTCCCGGGGTTGTTTAAAAACACTGACTGACCACTTCTCCCATATTAAACCTTATTCGTCAGAAGTACAAAGCTCCTATGTGCGTTGGTGGCACAGCGGTAGAATGTTCACCAACCAAGCCTAGTGTGGTTCGGAGTTCGATCCCCGGCCACCGACGCACTCCATTACCTCGCTAAGCCAGTAATAATCCCGGTAAAGAGGGAAGGTTGGGAATGAGACCGGCTAGCAACCCCATCCCGTAAAAATGAACGCCACTGCTTTGATTGGACACTGGTAACTACTGTGATGTATTTTTTCCTTC
This sequence comes from Trichobilharzia szidati, assembly GCA_944472155.2. Lineage (NCBI taxonomy): Eukaryota > Metazoa > Platyhelminthes > Trematoda > Strigeidida > Schistosomatidae > Trichobilharzia > Trichobilharzia szidati. The sequence goes on from OX235274.1 coordinate 133,802,193, forward strand.
CTTTGGTGCAGATTGAATTCTATCAGTCAGGTTTGCAATGTGGTCACCATTCTAGGTAGCTCGCCATCACGGTGCACTGTGAATTGTTTGTATTAGGTGGTTGGAGGCAATCGTCAGGAAGCTTTGAACCTAGGTCTCGTGCTAGCTGGCACTCACCAGTCAACAAGGCGTGTCTGCAGCCTTGATGAAACACATGCCCCTCCTTTATGAGATTCGAACCTGCGTCACCCAGTGAATGCTGCAGTCAGAGACTTTACCACTGAGCTATTCGGGCTGGCTCGCGATTGACCTCCTGTAGGACTGTCATGGATATTTTGATAACATCTAGTATCATCAAATCAATGTGTACCATGATGGTGAGCTACCTAGAATGCTGGCCACATTGCAAACCTGACTGATAGAATTCAATCTGCACCAAAGAAAGGATTAGACACATCACACTAGTTACCACTGTACAATCAAACTACCCACTACAGTCCTACAGGAGGTCAGTCGCGAGCCAGCCCGATAGCTGACTGCAGAATTCACTAAGTGACGTGGGTTCGAATCTCAGAAGAGACATAAGTTTCTTCAAGGTTACAGATACGCCTTGCTAACTGTTGAGTGTCAACTAGCACGAAACCTAGTTCAGGTAAGGCTTCGTGTGACCGATTGCCTCCAACCATCTAATATCATCAAACGCCACTGCTACCGAAACTTCAAGCCCTGTTTTTCACTGGGAACGTATAAGAATAAAAATAATAACAAGCCACCTATAAGGTTTATTTGAATTTGCAGGGCTCTGTCCTAACTACTGAGAAAAGTCTGGAAAGAAAGTAAAACGGATATCATCAAATGCATTCTACTTTCGTCTTCTTTAACGTCTCTCCAGCTGTTTTCAGCTAATGATGAAAAACAGGTATACATTTAAAGATAAAGACATTCAATTTAACAATCATTTTTACTTCAAATTATTCAAAGTCAAATAAGTATCTCTGAAAACAAAAGAAGTATTTCTTTTGGAAACATAATCGTGCTTCCTTTTAGTAATGAATTTCATAAATAGATAATTTTATACTTTCTCGGTGTCTGTTCACTGTTAGAATTAGTATTGAACTGATCGCGTTCAACATTCAATATTTCTTGTTTTAATGAATTATTATTCCAATTCCATTTTGAGTTAATATTTAAAATAGGTATATTTGATGTAATAGTTTGATGAGTGGATGTATTCACTTCAATATTTTTTGTACTAACATTACGTATACTACTGTTTTGCATATGAGTAGACTGATGGTTTAACACATAAGTAGTCATCGGAACGTCAAGATTTGACTGTACATTATTATTATTACTATTACTATTACTGTCGCTCAGGTCACTGCAATGATACTGTGATACTTTGCTTACATCAGGCATCATTTCTATGGAGTCTTCATGAGTCATCTGGGATTGATTGTGTTCAACAAATGACTTATCGCATTTTCCACGGTGTGTCCGCTTTCTACAGCAATGATGTATCTTTTTGCGTATATTAGGTGATAAATGTTTAACATATTGAATAAATGTGTTGAAGTATGCGTAGAGATTAGTTCTGAATTCTTCTACACCAAATAATAAGGTGATAGCTCTGATGTGTACTTCAAGGAAATTGGAATAACGCAGTGCAGTTTCATAACTGTCCAAATAAACTTCATATGGTTTAAGCAATTCCATAATTTGTGTGATTTTATTGGATAAATCTTCTTCTTCTGTGTGATTTTCCATATCATCTGGTCCCTGTACATTTGGTGGATAACTACGGTAGGTTTCTCTACCTGAAATGGAAATGGAAAGATTATTTAATGTAATGTAGAGGGTGTTACTTATGAAATAATAAGTAGTATATTGGAAAAGGCAGTGTCAGTTGAAAAAAAGGTCAGTGGTAAAGGATATCTATGAGTTGAAAGTATTGAGAAGAATCCAAGCAGCAAGAAAAAGTAATAATGAAGAAAACAAGCTCAATACAGAAGTCAAATAGTGAAATCGATGTAAGTTTCGTTAAATGTCTTTATAATCGGGCCATGAGCCTAACTAGTAAGCCAGAAGATTTAAATAACGAAATTAAACACATAAAGAAAATACTACTGTGGTGAGAGCTGTCTACTAGCCAAATTATTATTATTATTGTTCCCTTGGGTTCCTAGTGGAACATAGGGCTTCAACTGCACGCCTCCACTTGCTTCTGTCTTGTGCTGTACTTTTCACTTGCCAAATTGGTAGACAGTAATTGACACAAAAGTAAGAAGAGGAGCAGACATTGGCTCAGACCACTATCTCGTACAAGAGACAATCAAAATCAAATTAAAAGCTTTCAGAGAATCAGGAGCTGCAGATAGACCACAAGCCAAGTTCAACACTCAAAAACTGAAGGACCAGGACACAAAGGATATCCTCACTGCAAGAATAAAAGACAAAGCCGAGACACAAATCAACACTGGCAAAGAGGTCAGCGTCGAAAAGCACTGGAACAACTTGAAGACAATTTGGAGTCAAACCTGCATGGAAGTTCTAGGCAGAAAGAAGAGACAGGACAAACAGTGGCTCACTACGGACACTTGGAGACTAAGAGAAAAGAGAAAGATGGTGAAACAAAAGACTCTCCAGTCCATCGACGAGCAACAAAAACAGGAGTTGAATGCAGGCTTCAATACACTGAACAGAAGAGTAAATAAGAGTGCCAAGGAAGACAAAAGAAAATATTATGAAGCCATGGCAAGTGAAGCAGAACAAGCTGCAGGCAAAGGAGACCTCGCAACACTATACCAGACTACTAGGTACCTATCGGGCAAACGTTTGACACAAATCAAGCCGGTGAAGGATGACAATGGAAAGTCACTCACCAAAGAAGTGGAGCAAAGGAAACACTGGGCTGAACACTTCAAAAGACTCCTAAATCGACCACCACCTACAACGCGCCCAGCAATTCCAACAACGGAGACAGAGCTACCAGTGAACACCAACCCCCGACGAAATCAGAAGTCCTGAAGGCAATCAAGATGCTGAAAGCTGGAAAAGCAGCAGGACCAGATGGAATCCCAGCAGAGGCATTGAAAACGGACCCAGAGACAACAGCGGACTTGATGTTGCCACTACTGGAGAAGGTGTGGAAAGAAGGCAAAGTACCCGAGGATTGGAAGAAAGGATACTTATTCAAACTACCAAAGAAAGGAGACTTAAGTCAATGCAAGAACTGGCGCGGAATTATGCTCCTGTCCATCCCAAGCAAAATACTAAGCCGCATCATCCTGGTGAGAATCAAACACACTGCCCTGGATGAAAAACTTCGACCGGAACAGGCTGGATTCAGGAGAAACAAGTCATATATTGATCAGATCGCCACATTACGGATCATCATTGAACAAAGCTTGGAATGGCTGTCACCTCTCTATCTCAACTTCATCGACTTTGAAAAGGCCTTCGACAGCGTCGATCGAGAGGTGATTCGGCAACTACTTTGCTACTATGGGGTGCCACCGACAATTAAACATCTCATCCAACTGCTGTACGACAATGCTGCATGCCAAGTAATCCACAACGGGAAACCTACAGAATCCTTCGAAGTGAGGACAGGAGTAAAACAAGCCTGCCTACTATCGCCAATGATTTTCCTGATTGCAGTAGACTGGATAATGCGACAAACAGCGGGAAATGAGGAAACAGACATAAAATGGACCCATACAAAAAATTTGGAGGATCTGGACTTCGCCGATGATATATGTCTGATTTCCCACAAACTGGAAGATATGCAAGCGAAAAGCAACAAGTTGGCAGAAGAAGCATCAAAGATAGGACTTACTTCAGGTGAACATAGAGAAAACAGAGGTGGTGAGGATTCCTGAACAAGAACAACAACAGACAGCAATCAGCATAAATGGGAGGAATCTGAAAGAAACAACTTCCTTCACCTACCTACCTACCTACCTGGGAAGCATCGCTTCAACTACAGGCGGAACAGACGAGGATATCAAAGCAAGGATCGGAAAAGCAAGACAAGCTTTCACTACTCTCAAGTCTATGTGGAGGTCAACAGCATTCAGCATGAAAATGAAAATAAGATCCGAATTTTCAACTCCAATGTGAAGTCAGTGCTACTCACCATAGGGATCAGAGACCTGGCGCGTCATAAAGAGCATCTCAAACAAACTACAAACCTTCGTTAACACTTGTCTTCTCTCAGTAACCATCAAGTGACATCACTAGACAACCCCCCGGGTGGAACCCGAAAGGGAAGCGGCGAGTTGGTCGTCAGTGCAAGGGTGAGATGGAGGAGGTCATGTGAAGAGGAGATGAAAACGTGTGGGCAGACATGGAGCCAGGTGAAGACTCTAGTAGAGAGCAGAACGCAATGAAGACGCACGGCTGAAGCCCTATGTTCCTGTGGGAATTAAAGGATACAATAATAATAATAATAATGTTCTATAGTTTGGTTTGTAAGGATTAGTTATGTTTTACGAGTTGATCACGGGCTGATATCAGTTAGAGAACCATCGAAAACCAGGGAGTACTGGACAGCTGCTGTTTCATCCTAGTTTGGGAATCATCGGCAGTACGCACCCACTGGGATTCGAACCCAGGACCTTCCGGTTACAAGGCAAGCTCGTATACCATTCAGCCACTGGGACCCGATTCAATGGCTCATGAATTCTAACTTCTACCAATTCGTGATTTTAGCGCGAGCATCTAACTGATATCAGCCCGTGATCAACTCGTAAAACATAACTAATCCTTACAAACCAAACTATAGAAAATTATTCTGATGCTCGCTAGTGACTTGCTACAGGTTGGAGCTTCCTGGAGTTCTAGTGAGAAGTCGTGACCAGTGAGGTCCAATTAGAAGTCACGTGTGTGGATGGATGTCCCACCAACGACAATAGTTGTGGTCGTGCTAAAATCACGAGTTGGTAGAAGTTAGAATTCATGAGCCATTGAATCGGGTCCCAGTGGCTGAATGGTATACGAGCTTGCCTTGTAACCGGAAGGTCCTGGGTTCGAATCCCAGTGGGTGCGTACTGCCGATGATTCCCAAACTAGGATGAAAGAGCAGCTGTCCAGTACTCCCTGGTTTTCAATGGTTCTCTAACTGATATCAGCCCGTGATCAGCTCGTAAAATAATAATAATAATAATTTACGCCAGTGTTTACGTTCCCAAGATTTGTCGTGAGAAAATATGAACAAAGACTGATTCAAAACCGACCACAGCAGACTTTGCGTAGGCAGATACAGTTAACATATAGGTGATTTGACATTAAGAAATAGTCACAAAGAGATGAAAGATTAACTTTCAGTGAGAAACAACCAATCAGAAGACTGTGTTTGTTTACTTAAATATCCATAGCAATGTACATGAAAATATATAAATATGCGTTGATTTCCTTAATAAATGATCTGTTGCCTGACTCTTGCCTTCTGTTGTTACACTACTAGTGAATAACTAACAATCCCCACCAGAATTTATTCAGAAATATATGAAGAACCATAGAAAAAATAAGATTTGTAATGAAAATGATAAAAAAATTATATAGGATTCGTAGCCTATGTAATACTGCCGTTTGAAGGAGAGTCACATTTCTTACGTAGGAATCTTAATGAGGCTGGATTTATTCAGGGGGGCATTTAAACAAACCAACCAAATCTCTCAGAGATAAAATTTTTCATCTTTCCCATTCATTCCTTATTATGGATGGATATATAACTGTAGAACCTGATGATGAAGAGTAGGTTATCGAAAATGTAAATACTCTTTGTTCAGGAACCTTTCTTTTGAAAATTCAACGAAATGTCGTGTATTACTCGAACGAGACAAATTATAAATATCATAATAGATTCGTTTGCACTTCAGGTCATATAAAACTACGTCACACTATCTACTGCCAACTGAAATATCAAGGGATAAATTCTGCTAAAAGTTTTGTACGTTTTGAGAAAACTATCCAGAATAAAGCTTTTTTTATCATGACTATCAGCGGCTAAAATGTTTTCAAACTGTTAAATCTAAGCGAAGTATTTTGCATATATATATTCACCAACCATTCAAGTAGTCGACGGCTAACACACTCCTGAACCCTATCTACTTATTAGCAGCTGGTAAAGCAGTGAAGATTGGCTGTGAATTTGGTGACTCTATGCCTTAAAAACAATTCCCTTTGCTAATATAACTTCAAATTTCAAGAGTTTAGAGTCCTATGTTTCAGCCGGGACTCAGGAAGTGAACGCAAAAACAAAACAGTGCCAGTCAGGAAACCCTAACCCAGTGCCCATAGTTTCAAACACCAGCGAAAGAGTTCTCCACTAGACCACTTAGGCCACAAGAGCCACCTCTTGGTCAGCAGGTCATATTAATTATTAAATTCAATTTTAGATTTTCCACTGCTAGTCACTATCTACCGATTAACTTGTAATTACTTGGCCAGCAGACATCGTCGAAGTATCTGCACAAGAAGCTGACATGTCAACCTGAGACCGAGGAACACTTCGATCCAATCAGTCGACTGGAAAATCTGAAACTGAATTAATTTATAAAAATCAGTCGTACAATTTACATCTAAAGCATGTAGAAGAAACTATGGTCTACAATTTCTCAAGCAATTTATTCCTCGAGAAATACGAAAGCATTTTTTTTATCACAATGAATATCAAGTTTGATCGACGATTTACATCACTTAGGGAACCTTTAAAAAACAATGAGTATTGGTCAGTTGTTTAGTCCTACTTCGGGAGTCTTCATCAGTATGTATGCATGGCCCTGGAAGAGGTCAAATCCAGTGCCTTTTAGATTACAAGGTCAGCTCACTGACTATTCAACCGCTTAGACGGGATCCAGTTGCGCGATTTTTACCGACAATGCCATCTAATGACATTGGCAACTATTTGTCCTCACACCTGACTCGGTAGCTTCCCAATGGTCACAACCTGTCAGTAGAACTCCCGTTGGAGTCATTGACACATATTATTGAAGAATCCTAACCTAGGACGAATAGTTTATCATTTTATTTTATTTTAAAACAAAAAACTCCGGAAATTATCATATCAAGAACGTGTGCCATACAATAATAATAAAACATCATAGATTAAAAGTAAAAATATAGGTGGAGAGCGGATAAAGAACTTCATCTGGAAGGAAAACAGTCATATTCAGCAAGTTCAAACTGCATTCATCAATAATCGTCGGCAAGGGAAGACAGAAGGAAATTGCAGCACGTTCATGCCATTGGTTACGATTCTTGGCCGTATCCGATAACGTTTCAAGTCATCGATTCAAGCTATCTCTCAGACTCCAACCAGAGAGTCGTGACGCACAAACCGATGACATAAATATTCTTCATCCCACAAAGCCACGTCATGGGCTGACCACCTCTCCGCTTTTCCCATCCCGTCCCAGGGCTATTGAACAGACACTGGTAAGGTAGTCTCTCGGATGACATTCGCAGCACATGTCCAAGCCACCAAATCCGGTGTTTCCAGATGGCGACACTCAATGTGTGGTGGTCTCCACTATGTCCAGGTACACGCTGCCGGATCTCAGAATTGCTCACGCGATGAAGCCATCGAACGTAGGCAATCCTGATGGACCTAGAATGAAACTGCTGTCCAGAAATCCTTGGTTTTCAAAAATCCTACAACTGATAACAATCCATGATTAAACAATTAAATGTGAACGTAAAATTTTGATCATATATGCATAAAAATAAATTTCACCAAGAAGTAGAAATAAAACCAATGCATTCTAAACTTACTTATAAAGAGAAAATATTTCGTCAAATAATATAAACATCTTGGTAATAAAAATATTCCATGAATAAAACAAAATAAAATAAAAACACGAATAATTTGTTGAATCCATTGAACATTGAATAATTCTGACACATCATTATGATTCGTCAGCTCCTCATGTAGATGAAATGAAGGCGACTGCGGTAGCTCCTGCCCTTCCTCCTCCTCCTGATATTTGCATCTTTTCACGTCAGTTTCAACAGAGTAGACCTTCTGATCATCTCCTTGGTGGATATAATCCTGTATACTTTCCACTAATCGTTTTACTTTATATCGATATAGCATATAACCAACAACTCCACTTGACAGACATATTAAACACGGCAATATATCACCGCATATATGATCAAATAATGGCCATATATAATATAAAAATGTTGGACTTAATACCGACGTAGTAGCAAAATCACATTTATACAGATTATGTACAATTCTTCCATGCAATATCAGTGTTTCCAATTGAGAGATATCAAACGTCCATATAAACTGACAATTCAGTGTGATAATTATTACAGAAATAAATATTAACGTGTTTTGTATAACTTGCTTTCTTTGTCGTTGTTTTAATTCACCCGCGTTCAATTGTTTCAATGGATTATAGGTTAGTTTCAATGTTTCAATAGTCAATAAAATAAATATACCTGAGTGTATATGTTTTAATAGACTGTAAATCATTGGTAATATTTGACAATAAAAACGTCCTAAAAATTGTAGCACAATAACTAAGCGTATTTCATGATATGATTCAACAAGAAAATCGATTGAATTTAACATCAGATCAAATTGATCCAATAGAATAATGTAAATTAAATATACTATCCATGGTAACTGGTGACGTGATATACGTTGTGTTATATTATTGATTAATAGACAGTTTAATAATGATCCAGAGAGAATTAGGGGGATAATTAAAACAATGGCTAGTTGACTCAGCGACACTCGATTATTTTCTAAGATGGCTAATGTTTCACCTTCAGCTGATGTGGATTGAATCAGCCCACGAATATTCAATGGGCCAAGAAATGTACCACTGAGTGTTTGTGCTTCACTAACAAATTTCACCGATTTAAAATTGGTTATATTCTGCATGGATGTTTGATCGATAAAATGACTTGGATATTTTGTGAATTCACTGTGGACAGATGTAGCTAAAAAGTGAGGGAAAAAAAATATGGAAAATAGGAATTACAACAGCAGCAATTGAATAACACACAAAAGGAATTGTATACAAACACTATTCAAGAGGGCCGGCCAGGACTCACTGCAGCATTCCCAGCCTAAAGAAAATTGAAGAACGATGTTTCATGGACATCTTCCAAAAGAATGGATGGATATCCACGGAATTTCATCAAAAGACACCTACCCCCAAGCCAACCTATCATATCAAAGGCCCCCTAGGAAATCACAAAGAAAATTGCTCTACCATGTATAAAAGACAACTGCTCAGAGATCACTGCAAGACTCTTCAAACCTTTAGGAATAGACGTCGCACACAAACCAACAAAATTACTTCACTCAAATTTTATTTTATTTTTTGGCCTACTTCATCTTTAATTATATGTTATCCTTGTGAAATTATTTTATTCCTATGACCAATTCATCCTTAGTTACAAGTTATCATTGTCCAAATCGTTTTATTTTCTTTAACAACCTGTTATATAATCAACCTGTGCACACGCTTATTCCTTAATTACTCTCCATTTTTCCAAAATTATGCATTACGCAATCCATGTGTTGTAACCATTTCTACCTTTTAATTGTGTGTATTAATTTTCTTCGTTAATTATCACCCCACTGTTTGACATGTTGATACTGACTAATTATTGTTAACAAACATATCAGTGCCACTTGATTGGTAAATTTTTATTTTTTATATTTTTTTGATTATAGCTTGATTCCACACCGTATTTAAGGTACAAGTATGGAAGTTCCAGCATTTGATATCGGTAGCCCAAATTTTGCAGGCCAACCATTGATATCAGGTGTGCGTCGGCAGGGGATCGAACCCCGGACCATGTACATGGTCGGCGAGAGTCCACCGACGCATTATAATAAAAATGCTAAGTACATATTAGAGTAGAGCCAGAGTAAGATGAGGATCTAATTGAAAAGTAAATATTTCTTCGCCCAATCCTTTTGTTTTGTAAATGTCTAAATGGGAATTTTCCTATATTGAAGTCTTCGGAACAATCTAAAGCTTCATTGATTAATCTCTCTCTCCACCGTGTTATATTCAGTTTTAAGACATGCTACTGTTATGGACAAATTGTTTGGAAAATCTCTCCTGGACGACCTATTTAAAATAGTCATACTTATTTAAACATTTCATTCCGGACTAATGTTACTTTTACTTCCTACCAATTACTCCTTGTGCTCTTGGAAAAGTGTGTTCAAATCTTTAATGTAATGTAATTCATATTTTTATCGTTCAGGTTGTAACCAGTTGAGAAGAATCCTCGAAATAATAAAAGATGAGCTCATATTATCCTGGTACAATTGTTGTTCTTGCTTTGTTCAACTTTGTAATTAGCATAATGTTTCTCCCCTAGACTGTGTATCACTGATTTTACATGTGCATACCACACGTTAATTTTTGACCTTGATTAATTGCCTTTGTCCCTGTCTAGTCTTCAACAATACATCTCCATTCACTTTGTTCTATTTTCTGTTGTCCTCTGTAGCTGGCTGACTAAACAGCTGCCTGTAATCTCCCATCTTCTCCTCACCACACGATATCCTCCATGTCACTCTCGGACCAGAGCGCCAATCGTCGTTTCATGGTTGGGCTCCACTCGAGCAATGACCTCTGCATTGCACGCGATGTTATTCGATGGTTTCCTTAGCGTGTGCCTGATCCATTTCCATTTTCTCCTACATATTTGTTGGACGATAGGTTCTTGTTTAATTTATTCCCATAGTTTCTTGTAGCTTTTCCCTTCTGACCGGATATTTGATGTTCAATATTGAACAAAGACAGCTGTTGACAACTTGTTGGAAATGCGCCCTCCAAGTTTATGACCCATATTTGTGTGGAAAATCCGAATCTTGTTATCTAAGCTGACTGAGTGACAGCAGGAGATTTCCAAATTGGTTTCAGGTTGATGAAAGTGTATCTTGCCTTTCGGATTCTGCCTGGCTTGCTTCGACATCTTCATCCGTTCCAACTGCCTGTAGTTGAAAGGACGCTTCCTAAATTCCTCCCGTTGACAGAGTTTGGTTATCTTCATCACCTCCGTCTTCTCTTTGTTCACCTGGAGTCCTGTCTTCGCTGCCAGCCAGCCCCTTCAGCCAGTTTGTTCGTTTTTGCCTGCAAGTTTGTATGACATTAAACATTAATCATCCAAGTGCAAAATCCAGACCTTCTAGAGTCCTCTTACTGGCCAGTCCAGCGTACTCTTATCTTCTCGCTTTCCACGCACAGTCTGACGCATAATGCAGTCCACCACAATTAAGAATATCACTCGTGGTGATAGTAGGCAGACAGCCTTGTCTCACTTCTGTATTCACTTCGAACGCCTCGCTTAGTGAGTTTTCCGTTGTGGATCACCTGACACACGGCACTGTCATCTATCTGTTAGATGAGGTTGATAAAATAATTTGGACTAAACTATGCTGGCTACAACCGATACGAAAGTAAGTGTCAAGGAAGACTTCTAACCTACTTACTCACAACATATCACAAGTTAATTAGAATACCGTATCACTGAGACTATTGTTTATAAATTAAACGTGAACACAAAATCAACCAATATCCTATTGATTGCATGATTCCAATAAGATAAACAAATAAAATTCAAAACAATCGAATTCTAGCGCGGAGTTCAAAATCAAACTCAATCATCATTAGTATTCTGTTCATTTACGAATCAGGAAGAAAAAAAACACTTCTGTATTTCCCAATAAATGAAAAAGTCTAAACGATATTGTTTTTTTTTTTACCAACGTTTCGCTATTCAAACTGCCGCTGATAATTTCTGTCAGAGTAAACCAGAATTAAACCAGAATTTGAACAATTTCAACTTATATATGAGGACTGGATCACAGGTTTTTCTGTTTGCGGTCAATGAATTGGTAGAGATAACAACAAAAAAATCTGTGTAGGTGCCTGGCTAGCTAACAGTGGGAAATTGTTAATCGTAAATGGTTCAACCGTGACAGTTCTTGTGGGAAGGGTTGGTTGGATTCTAGGTCAATTCCATTTCGCCAAAAAATTACTTCCCATAAAAGATACATTTAGTGGCTTTTGGTATTTTTGCTTAATAATTGAAAGATTTCAACTGACTGAAAATTGCCCATTAAAATTTATTTTTTTCAAAAGAATGGTTAATGAAAAAAGAATATTCACATTTACGATAACCTGTTTTTCAGCATCGGGTTCTACAGTTATATATCCATCCATAATGGTGAATGAATGAATTAGTGTTATTCACAACGTCATTAGTTTAAAACAATTGGTTCCCTTTATGAATTTGGATAAAGCAATCAGAAGACGTAATTTGTCTGCATCTTGTAATGTGTATTTGCGCAACACTTTTCGAACAATCTGATCACACTCCACGTACTTGTCATAGGAATATAAGTATCAATTAATAAAGAGTTAAGAGATGAGAAAATAGACCACTTAGGTCAAGTTAAAAGGACACATTGAAGGTCCAACTAACAATGAAGATCACTAAACCAAATAACAGAGGCAATAGTGCATCTGCTATGGTATCAAAACAAAATTTACCAAGGAAGGTGGTTTAGTGTGATGACGAAATGTTGCTTTGAACGCATAAATGTGGTTTAAACTTTCTAATTGCCAGCTAGAACTTCCACAAACCTTAGGATACGCCCAAAACACCTGGACAGGACAGTATCTTAATTACCACAGTTTCTGCCCTTTTCGGTACAAAAGAGCCTTAGTGAGCGAGGTGCCCCTTCAGTAGAATCCAACGAATATGCACTGAAGACACACTTGATGAAGAAGAAAGAAAGTTGACACAAACTCTGCTTGATAACAATTATTCAGACAAGTTCATCAGGAGATACAGAGTAGTCAGTGGAACAACAAGACTCACACTACAACTCGCCCCTAAGAAAGACTTGTAAACCAAGCTATTCTATATGGGGCATCAAAGCAGCTTGATAACTAGACAAAGACTGAACGCTGCTGTTAAAAGGACTTTTTATGCAATTAATATCATAATTATTGAGAATGTGAAGCCAATATATCCATCCATCTAACCCCTTTGAACATGGGAAAAATGATATCACATCCCACTGTATTTACCAATTTGAATGTACGTGTAGACACACATACATAGGGAGGACTCATCGATCCAAGCCAGCAAGTAAGGGCTGGCTTCAGAGCATATTCCTAAATGGCTCCAGAAACAAATAGAATCTTCAGAACCCATTAATGATGAGAACAGGAGACCTAGCTCCTCTATTGCGAAACATATTATAGAGACAGGACATAAAATTGACGTTAACAGATCTTTTAAACCTATCCATCCATAAAATGTGTTTGGGAGAGGGCGTATCCTAAAGTTTGTGGAAGCCCTAGCAATTAGGAAGTTCAAACCACCTTTATGCGTTCAAAGCAACAATTCGTCATCACACTAAACTTTGCTTGGTAAAGTTTGTTTTGACACCAGCCAGGGTAGATGTACTCTTACCTCTCTGGTTTGGTTTAGTGGTTTTCATTGTTATTTTGACCTTGAATATGTCCTGTTAACTTGACCTAGCTTGTCTATTTTCTCACCTCTTAACTCTTTATTAATTTCATACATATATTGCTATGACAAGTCCGTATGTGATGGATCAGATTGTTCGAAATGTGTTGCGCAAATACACAATACACGATTCAGACAAATTACGTCTTCTTATTGCTTTATCTAAACGTCTTTAATGTAGTTTAAATAACATCGAATCAATAATAATGTCAAAGAATTACAGTTCAACAGCATCAACATAACACTAGACACTGAATGTCAGACAAACAAATTAAGAAAGATAATAATCAAAATTCATGAATTTATAGTCTCCACTGAATGCTGGCCAGGGCAGTAGTAGTGGCTCACTGGATTTGCTTCTTCTGCACACAGAGCACTGGTGATCTCTGGCGAATCGTGATTACCACTGCTGTTTGGAATATGCAGTACCTGGATGTTTATAGCAATTTATTCGGTACCCGACAGATGATGGAGAATGACTCTTTAATGCTGGCTGCTTTGTTGCAGGTTTGCACCAGGTGGTCTAATATCGAACCACTACCTATGTTCTGCTTATCAAACTTGGTAATTTTACTAATTTAATTTTTCACAGGAAATAATTCTGGAACTTTCTCACGCATTTAATATAAATACACGAATGTACAGCCTAGTGGATGACTTTGTCGAAAAGAAAATTTTTCTTCGCTGAATTGTCTTTTATTTTCTTCAAAATATCGCACTGTCGATGATTTTTACTACACCTTTATTTAGCCATACTGGTAGATATTCCCAATCGATCACGGGAAATCACGTTCCTAGAGCAGCGTCCAATAAAACTCACTCTACCATAAGCACAGTTGTATTGGTAGACACAATTAAAAGTGGTTAGTTTACAACCTGGTGAAGAGCAGGTTATCGAAAAGAATATTCTTTGTTCAGTAACCATTCTTTTGAATAAAATCTCAGGATTATCAAAATCAATTTTCTGATCTCATTCTGTAGTGTATGAACTAAGGGTCAAAGATTTTTCTTTTGGAAATTTTTTCGTTTTTTATTGGATCTCTCAGTGGTCGAACAGAAGGGGTGTGTGATGTTCGTCTCTTCTGACCTTATCTTCTTGAGAGGGTTGTTACTGATTTTCTGAACAAAACCTTTAGACAGTTCCCTCCTTATTGTTACCAAAGAGTCTGCTGTTTCAAGGAAACATGAGGGAGTTG
>OX235274.1:133817394-133856863 GCA_944472155.2 Trichobilharzia szidati
GGCAGCGACACCAAATGTAACAACAGAAGGCAAGACACGGAAGCCAAGGTATATTTTTCATTAATCAAACCTCTATTTATACACATACAGTTTATGTTCATTAACCAAACACTGAGCGTGTGATTTCGGTTGACATCAAACCACATGAAATAGAATGCTCAAACATATTTGGTATTCTGTTGCCAATAATGAATTGAACTGTGGGAACATGTGAGAATTATATTCCGTTGGCAGACATTGTCTGTATCACACCACTACCACAACATGACACTACGAAAGAAGTCAATATGAAATCAGGATTTGGAAATTGGAAGCGTTTTTTACCCGATACTAATTTAAAACAAGCAACACACATTGTTAATAAAGCAATCAATCTTGGTTAAAGACCTCAGCCGCTAAACACTGTATATGCAGAGATATGTATACACTATGAGAAATACATTGGGAAATTTGTGACTGATAATTTAAATAAACTACGTTTGTGAATCAATCATGCACAACAACCGGTGTGAGTATTTTACAGGTCAATTTCAGACAAATGAGTGGAGGGAAGGGGTATGAGAGATTAAAATTGATATGATAATGAATTAAGGTTTAGTTACATCACTAGAACAAACAGTTAGCTACTAGGAAAAGAACCCTGAAAATTTCAGGAATTGCAAACTAATATTAGAGAGTTTAATTGGTGGATGGTGACTAACAGTGGAATCCAGTACAATGCGAATTTCATCCTATTTAGGACTCATCACCTGGATGTACCTGCATTTCTCAGTGAGTGATTGTGTTCTCATCGGGGCTCCAGCTCAGTGCCAACATCTACCAAATGACTTCAAGTTGCATGACTAGACATCGTCGTCGAAGCATCTGTACAAGAAGCCGAAATATCAACCTGAAACCGAGCACTTTGGTCCAATCAATCGACGGGAAAATCTCAATTGAATAAAATAATATTCAAGAGTTTGTTTCAAATTCGATCACAGACTGATATGTGTTAGCAAACCAATGAAAACCAGCAGGGAGTACTGAACAGTTGTTTCGTCAGCCTAGTTTAGGACTCATCGGCAGTAGACTGCCATCGCCAGGGGTTCGAACCCAGGACCTTCCGGTAACAAGCGAACAAGCTGGTAGACCACTCAGCCACTGGGAGCTATGGGTTTTAACTTCTACCAGTCCGTGATAGATTGAGATCGACCACCAGTCAGTGTCATCTCTGGCGAGTATTGATCCTCATTCCCGACTTGGTTAACCTCACTGATCTCAGTTTCTCACTAGAACTCCAGGCAACCTCATCCTGCAGCCAGTAACTGAGGTAGTATATCAAAAATGTGTATTAATAAGTTACTAGTAATTACAATGAGGTGTAGTCACCTGCCTCATCATCAAAGAAGACAATGCGAAATGGTCGCGCTATGTCGTGAATTGGAAGAAGTTAGAGTTAATGGGCCGGCCACTGAATTGGGTCCCAGTGGCTTAATAGTCTGCGAGGTAGTTCACCTTGCAACCAGAAGGTTCTGGGTTCGAACCCCAGTGGGGTGGGTGAGTAATAATGAAGAGTCCTAAACTAAGACGGGGGAAACAGCTGTCCAGTACTCCCTAGTTGGCTTTCCAACGCTTCTCTAACTAATGTCAGCTCATGATGAAATCCTATAACCATTCAAACAACATCCCTACAAAACCAATACTTGAAAACAAGTAAATTTAAATTAATTTTGATTTGACTCTTGAATATAGAGACAGTGTGATAAAAACTCTACTCATCAGATGACGAGATTTCCTTTGGTTCATTCAACTAAACTCTAAACTTTAGTTATCAGTAAAAAAAAGAGAAAAAAAAGAAACAAAGAATGCGTGAGTCGCTTGAAATTTGAAGAGTGAAATAAGCAGAACTCGGAAAAAAGTGTGATAAGCTATCCGCGGAACAGCTTTTCTTTTTTTCTATCTTATCCAAACATAAATTCATCTTACGGTGTGTCACTATGAATAACCAACCATAAGAGATGAGATGAAATTTGTGGAGATTTATGGAGATTTTGTCTGAGTTTGTTGTGTGTTTTTTTCACCATTAGGGAAAGACAGTTGAAAAGATTCTCTCTGGCTACCTTAGTTATATGAAAGATTTATTTGAGTGAAACATAATTTAAATAGTGTGTGTATGTTGGCGGTTTAGCCACGGACACACAAGGGATCCCGGTTCGATTTACTGGCTGAAGCACTCCTCCACCTTGCTTAGCGAGTGGTAAATCCGGAAAAGAAGGAAAGTTGTCCGTAATCTACCCAAACATCAAATTCACCATGGAGTTTGAACACAACGATAAGCTCAATTTCCTGGATCTTAATGAAAAAACAAGAAATGATGGGACGTTTGAAAGGTCTACCTACAGAAAAGAAATCTGGAGGGGGACAATATAAGCCCTACAACAGCTTCTGCTCTATAAGCTATAAGCGGGGATTAGTAAGGGCGCTGCACGACAGAGTTAAGAAGTTAAGTTTGCTTAACATGGTAGAAGAAGAATTAAGCTTTATTGAAAAATGCCTTAAGGAAAATGGGTATCCGAAAGGATTTATCCTAAAGGACAGTAAAGGAAAGGACGGGAAAGTGAAGTATCCATATTAGTTTGTTCATTAGATGTATCACACAGTGTGAAACAGTATTATTTACTAGAAGACGTTCCGAAGAAAATTTATTGTTCATAATCATAGCATTTAAATTCAAAGGGAAAATATACAAAAAAACTGAGGGAGTTGCTATGGGATCACCAATATCCCCGGTTGTGGCAGATATATTCATAGATAGGTGGGAAAATATAGAGATTGAGACATTCAGCCCCACTGTAAAAGTATTGTGGAGGTATGTAGATGGCACATTCACTGTACTTAGAACACAATATATACATGGATTTTTCGAACACATTAACTCATAGGTGGAGGCCGTTCAATTCACTTATGAATTGGAAGTCAGCAAGGGGAGCTGCCAATGTTAGATTGCAGAGTAAAAACGAAAGAAGATGGGAAGTCAAACACTGGTGTTTACAGGAACCCCATACATTCAAACAGATATTTGGACTACCGACCATCCCATCCGATCAGGCGTGAGGCCAGCAACCCCACCCTGTAAACAAACCTGCTACAGAAACTTCAGCGTGAACAATCTCCTTGCGTCAAAAGAAAAAGTCTGTGTGGGGACATGGAATGTCCGCACCATGTACGAGACTAGCAAAGCTGCCCAGATTGCAAGCGAAATGAGAAGATACGGACTACAGGTATTGGGGATCTGCGAAAGCAGATGGAACGGAAACGGACTCACCAAATTGTCAACAGGTGAGTCAGTGATTTACTCCGGTCACCCAGAAGACAACCACACACACACCGAGGGCGTGGCTATCATGATGTCACCAACGGCAATGAAAGCTCTGATACAGTGGGAGGCGATCTCACCCAGAATAATGAGCGCCAGATTCAACTCCAAAGGAAGAAAAGTGTCAATTATACAATGCTATGCACCCACAAACAACGCAGACCTCGAAAAGAAAGACGAATTCTACAGACAACTACAGGCAGCAATAGACAATACTCCAGCCGGTGACATTAAAATACTAATGGGAGACATGAACGCAAAACTTAGACCAGACAACACAGGAAGGGAACTCATCATGGGTAAAGAAGCTCTGGGAGAGATGAATGAAAATGGAGAACTCTTCTGCGCCTTCAATGAACTAGTGATTGGTGGCAGCGTATACAAACACAAGGATATTCACAAGGCTACATGGGTGTCACCAGATGGGCGAACCAAAAACCAAATTGACTTCATCACAATCTCGAGGAAGTGGCGGCGCAGCCTACTGGACACAAAAGCAAGAAGAGGAGCAGACGTTGGCTCAGACCACTACCTCGTACAAGGAACAATCCAACTCAAATTAAAAGCTTTCAGAGAATCAGGAGCTGCAGACAGACCACAAGCCAAGTTCAACACTCAAAAACTAAAGGACCAGGATACCAAGGATATCTTTACTGCAAGTATAAAGGACAAAGCTGAGACACAAATCAACATTAGCGAAGAGGTCAGCGTCGAAAAACACTGGGACAACCTGAAAACAGTATGGAGCGAAACCTGCATGGAAGTTCTGGGCAGAAAGAAGAGACAGGACAAACAGTGGCTCACGACGGACACTTGGAGGCTAATAGAAGAGAGAAGGATGGTGAAACAAAAGATTCTCCAGTGCACCGACGAGCAACAGAAACAGGAGTTGAATGCAAGCTACAAGACACTGAACAAAGGAGTAAAGAAGAGTGCCAGAGAAGACAAAAGAAAGTATTATGAAGCCATGGCCAATGAAGCAGAACAAGCAGCAGGCAAAGGAGACCTCGCAACACTCTACCAAACAACTAGGTAACTCTCAGGCAAAAACTCGTCACAAATTAGGCCAGTGAAGGATGAAAATGGAAAGACAATCACCAAAGAAGTGGAGCAAAGGAAACACTGGGCTGAACACTTCAAAAGACTCCTAAATCGACCACCACCTACAACGCGCCCAACAATACCAACAACAGAGACAGAGCTACTAGTGAACACCAACCCCCGACGAAACCAGAAGTCCTGAAGGCAATCAAGATGCTGAAAGCTGGAAAAGCAGCAGGACCAGATGGAATCCCAGCAGAAGCATTGAAAGTGGACCCAGAGACAACAGCAGACTTGATGACGCCACTACTGGAGAAGGTGTGGAAAGAAGGCAAAGTACCCGAGGATTGGAAGAAAGGATACTTATTCAAACTACCAAAGAAAGGCGACTTAAGTCAATGCAAGAACTGGCGCGGAATTATGCTCCTGTCCATCCCAAGCAAAATACTAAGCCGCATCATCCTGGAAAGGATCAAACAAGCCCTGGATGAAAAACTTCGACCAGAACAAGCTGGATTCAGGAGAAACAAGTCATGTATTGATCAAATCGCCACACTACGGATCATCATTGAATAAAGTTTGGAATGGCAGTCACCTCTCTATCTCAACTTCATCGACTTTGAAAAGGCCTTCGAAAGCGTCGATCGAGAGGTGATTTGGCAACTACTTCGCTACTACGGGGTGCCACCGACAATAATACATCTCATCCAACAGTTGTATGACAACGCTGCATGCCAAGTAATCCACAACGGGAAGCTCACGGAATCCTTCGAAGTAAAGACAGGAGTAAGACAGGGTTGCCTACTATCGCCAATGATTTTCCTGATTGCAGTAGATTGGATAATGCGACAAACAGCGGGCAATGAGGAAACAGGCATAAAATGGACTCACACAAAGGACTTGGAGGATCTGGACTTCGCCGATGATATATGCCTGATTTCCCACAAACTGGAAGATATGCAAGTGAAAAGTAACAATTTGGCAGAAGAAGCATCAAAGATAGGACTCCAGGTGAACATAGAGAAAACGGAGGTGATGAAGATCCCTGGCCAACACCACCAACAACAACAACAGACAGCAATCAGCATAAATGGAAGGAACCTGAAAGAAACTACCTCCTTTACCTACTTGGGAAGCATTGTTTCAACTACAGGCGGAACTGACGAGGATATCAAAGCAAGGATCGGGAAAGCAAGGCAAGCTTTCATTACTCTCAAGCCTGTGTGGAGGTCAACATCATTCAGCGTCAAAAATAAAATCGGGATTTTCAACTCCAATGTGAAGTCAGTACTACTATACGGATCAGAGACTTGGCGTGTCACAAAAATCACCTCAAACAAGCTACAGACCTTCATTAACAGATGTCTTCGCTCAATACTCAAGATCAGATGGCCGGAAAGGATCAGCAACAAAGATCTCTGGGAGCGAACCAACCAGGAACCGATTGTGAAACAAATAGGCAGGAAGAAATGGAGATGGATTGGCCACACTCTGAGGAAACCAGCAAGTGACATCACTAGACAAGCCCTCGAGTGGAACCCGAAAGGGAAGCGGCGAGTTGGTCGTCAGTTCGAGTGGGTGACTTGGAGGAGGTCATGTGAAGAGGAGATGAAAGTGTGTGGGCAGATTTAGAGCCAGGTGAAGACTCTAGCAGAGAACCGAAAGCAATGGAGACGCATGGCTGAAGCCCTATGTTCCTCTAGGAACTAAAGGAAATAATAATATAATAATAATCATCCCATCCTATGTCGGTGAAAGTAGGATTGTTGAAATGTTTAAGTAATAGAGCACAAAAACTAAGTAGTACCTAGGAAAATCTAAGACAGGAAGTGATACATATAAGAGAAACTTTGAAACTTAATAATTACCCTGGTAAATTAGTCAGAAAGTACGTAGGGAAATGTAAAAATAAACATTAATAATAATAGCAGTGACAGTGATAATAATAATAATATTAATGACGACATGCGTGTCAAACATGTGCAGGATAATGACAACACCAGCAATAAGAAATCTAAATCATCAGTAGTAATTCCATACAAGGAAGGAACCTCAGAAACCTTACGCAGAATTCCTAAAAATACGGGAATAAAAGTGGCATTCAGACCCACAAACTCAATTAGAAACAAGCTTTGTCGGGTAAAGGATCAATCCTGTGGAGCCTTTAAAACAAAATAATTTAGTTTATCTAATACCCTGTCTGAGATGATTTTCAGGTCAAATACATAGGTCAAAGTAGCAGAACAGGGGCAGTCAGTCAGCCTAGCGGAGCACAAAAACCTAGCAAAATCTAGATTAGTTGACCCAAATAAGATAAGAAATCTAGAGAATAGTTCAGCTATAGCAATCACCACAAGTAATGATACGCAGCCAAACAATAGGATGGGATAAGGTGACAGTTTTTAAGTCCAACGTCACAGGGTGGGGGCAGAGGTTGATAACAGAAGCTTTGTTTATCGAATCAACCGCAAATACTTGCCTGCTATAGGAATGATTCAACACCTATCCCAGATATCTAGGAAATTCTACTACCCCTACGACAAATAGGAGAAGACAAGGAAAACTATAAAACTCAAGTTTCGAAGTCGTGTGATTATAATTGATGATATGATTATGAACAGTGATAAATTTTGTTCGAAACGTCATTCAGTAAATAATACTGTTTCATCACTGTGTGACATATCTAATAAACAAACTAATATGGAATTACTTACTACCGCAGTGCCCAAGTTTCACACATATATTAAAGTGATGTATCTAACAGCTGAAAAGAAGAAAGTGTTTATTTGCCTCCCATTCACAAAAGAGAAGCAGTATCACAAAAGATTGACAACAGAATGAAAGGAGAAATAAAAAGATGCCTCCCTATAGCTAAGCTCATAACACTATGCAGCACCAAATATACTCTATAAGCTGATCGAAACATGATAGGTACCCTGATGATGGAACCTCCAACTGCATTCGTAAATTTACGTACACTTTTGGGAGCAAATACATTGGAAGGACAGAAAGAAGGGCTTCTATCCGGTTTTCAGAGCATATCCCAAGAGACTTATGCTTAAAATGAAGCAGATATTTACAAAGTGCAATTACCAGACACCCACCATGTGCATACGGGTCATTTTGTCGAGATTTACAAATCCTTTAAAATATTAAACATATAAAGGACAGCGAATTTACTACGATTTGCTGAAGCAATTACAATCAAGCATTTCAGACCAAACTTATGCACACAGACAGAGAGCGTAGTCAATCTCTCACTTCCTTGGTGACTCTATTGCTCTCATTACACTGATTAGTCATACACACTAGTGAGCTGAGCTCACTAAGCAAGTTTTTGATTTGACGAACTTTAACCTCCTTGAATTGCTATGTAGTCGTACAAGCTAATACTGTTTATTAGGCTTTTTTCTGTTTTCTGTCTTCTCTCACCTACCCTCCCTTTTTTCATAGTTTGAAAGCAAATAAATTGGTGGTGACTTGAACGGAAATTATAATAATTATATGCCGGATGCGTTCATCTTATAATGTTTTCTCTATTACATTTCAAACATTGAATTATGAAATGTCATTATTTATAAACATTATAATTTCAGGTAGTGTGGTGTGCAGCTGATGAGAACCTGTGAAATAAAATGATACCACATTTCATATACAACAAATCTGGTCTTTCTTCCTCCATCAAAATTTATCAAAGGGGCCAAATGTATGAAAGTGGTGTGTGTATGTGTGAGGCTGGCAACTCCACCCCATTAAAACAAAACTTTCACAGCTACTGCAAATTGAAAGCTCAAGTTTCAAGCCCTGCGTCCCACTCAGAAGTCAAAGTAAAGAATAAAAAATAGCCTAGTGAAGCGAACAATGTCCTCCCTGACTCAGGTTTTTCACCATACTTATTGGTATGTTATTACACAATTGCCTGTAGGTTATTTAACTTCGATGAAAGAATCACGCATGATGTGTACTTTTGCCTGTCGAATGCTCATCTGTGGTAAAAATATTTGATTATCTTGTCCTTTAAGCCTTTTTTTGACAGTTCTTTGAACACTAGATTCAATGCCAGTGGCTTATACTTATTTTCTTACTTACTTACTTACTTACAGTTTGGTTTTGTAAGCTGGGGTATCCCGACCTCGATTTGTAACAACGTCGTGGATGTAGACTGCTGAATAGTCCAACAGAAGCAGGAAGTGCAATTCATGTTGAATTCTATCTTCGGTATATATTTTGCTAAACTTCTTCTGAGTCCGGTATAATTTTAATTGTCATATTATTAGTAACATTCTTATCTATGGTGGGGTCCTGAAAGCGTACTTCTGAGGTGTCTCTAACAAGAACTTTTTGGATCCTTCATTTCATAATCAAACTTTTTCTTTTGTGTTAAGGAGACTCATTTCTACTGAAGTTTCTGTAGCAGTTTTGTTTACAGGGTGGGGTTGCTAGCCCCACGTCCGAGGAGAAAGTTGTTACATATATATATTTAAGTTACAGAGTAGCAACTTTTCGGGTTCCTCCCTTTAGAATCAGCAAAACATGGAATGAAGCAATCAGAACAACAACAGCAAAAAAGGAAGAAAAATCATAACAAGAAAAGGCAGTGACAACAACAGAAACTGTAGCAGTAGTATCCCTATAGACGCAATGACCTGGGTCAACTTGAGCATTTAAATCCAATAATATGTACAGCTATAGGTATTATCAGTCAACAAGATTATATCCAAAGCTTCAGTCTTCAAAGGTAAACGAATTACAATAATTTCTACAACTTCCTGGCCATAAACACGAGAGAAATGAGAGTTTCATGTAACTATTTAAATGTAGCGCACTACTTGAAAAGCGCGTCAAATTTGAATTAAATCGCTACTTGTTGAAATTCTCAAAATTTACTAAAATAAATATCTCACTACAGAAACTAATTACTTCCTAAATGTGGTTGCATCAAATAATTTTAACCCACACAGCACATGACATTTTCCCACTTTTAAAGTTGCGTAGGATTAACTTCTAAAGGCAATATTCACCCACTGTGTCTGGTTATTTTTCCTAATTTGACATTGCCTAAATGACATAAAATTCACATTTCAAAAATTTTTGTATCACATATGATCAAGTGAAAAGTGGGTTTTATTTTCTTTAAAGTGCTTTTAAATCCTAAAAAGAGATTTTTTAAAAATTTAGTTGTGATTTAGAAAGACCCTGCAGCAGTAAACCTGAATAACCTCCGCTTGAGATATTCATATTTTATGGAGCTAGCTAAAGTGTCCTTGGTTATCGAATGTACATAAATTCCATGGGAAATTCCCATTGTAACATATAGAAAATCAAAACAAGGGATGATTCAGCGAAGAGACTCTTTTCAACAACGAATTTATTACCAAGCTGTACAATCGTATATATATATATATGGTCTTCTTTAAGAAGTTATATCTGGTGAAGGAATTGAATCATAGGTGTGAATGCATAAAATAATAATACGTACTCGACTCATCTGTATTGCTGAAGCTTTTGCTATCGAAACAGAAAAGCCAGATCTCTGTGTACAGAAAAAGGTCATTCAACCCCTCCAACTTTCATGGTCTTAATCCCTCTATGCTAAAGTATGGTAATCCCCAATCATATTTTAGCTTTACCAAGTTTTCATTTTTGTCTATTCAATTTGTATACTCTTCCTTATTACGTCAATTGTTACTACTACTACTCTCACTTTTAATTGCCCCCGGTATTATTTCACTCGTTCCACTTGTCATTCTAAATCAATTCTGTTTTGCAACATTAAATTCTTTGTTATCAAATGTCACACAATGTTACGTAACATAATAACACACCCCTTCCAAGTTGTGTAAATCCTATGAATTATTCTACATATGACATTATTTGTTTTGCCACTTGACATTTAACTATGATTATAATCACAAACATTTTAGTTTTAATTGCATTTCATATTATTATTATTCTTTTATGCATTCATACCTATGATTTAATTCTCTCACCTAATATAACTTTTTAAAGAAAACCATATACATACGATTGTACAGCTTAATAATAAATTCGTCGTTGAAAAGAGCCTCTTCTATGAATCACTTGTTTTGAATTTATATATATATATATGTGTATAAATATATAATCACTTAGATAGTTTTGTCCTGTATTTCTTGCCTCTTGAAAGGAACATATGGCTTCAAGCATCAGTCTTCAAGGTGTCAGTAGCTGTGGTGCTATTTTTCAGGTGGTGGGATGGCTAGTCTCACACTCAGCTTCTTTCCGGGGTAAGATTTTGGAGTGCGTCAAACGGAAATGAAATCCATACTACCTGTGTGACTGGAGAGCATTCTACTGTAGAACTAGCAATGCTCAAACTGAGGAGCACTGGACAGCTGTTTTGTTCTGGTCTGAAAGTCTTCACAACTACGCACCTATAACCCCACCAGAAATGCAACCTAGGACTTTTAGGTTACGTGACCAGCTCATTTACGGTCAACTGTTGGATTACTTACAAAGTATTTTAGTAGTTTGAACAATTTCCTGTTGTTGAGTTGGACAATACTTTCAATAGTTTTTATCCTGGTTTTTGAGTAAATAATGAATTCACAACTTAAGCAGTATCCTTCATTGGATCAAGTGTCTTCGGTACTATGAAGGCGTTGTCAAGTAAAATATCTAAGTTTCTGAATGCTGGGCTAAACTGCA
This sequence comes from Trichobilharzia szidati, assembly GCA_944472155.2. Taxonomy (NCBI): domain Eukaryota; kingdom Metazoa; phylum Platyhelminthes; class Trematoda; order Strigeidida; family Schistosomatidae; genus Trichobilharzia; species Trichobilharzia szidati. Next base: position 133,828,478 of record OX235274.1, read on the forward strand.
ATAAAAAGTATAGTCATAAATAAATATTTTCGATGTGGGATGGATCCGCCCAGTTTCTCACCAGTAATGTCTATTATAACATTATTATTTGTGCCTTAAATCCTTAATGGAACTTAAGCTTTCAGCCTCACATCACTTAACTTTGTTCTGCGAGGTCTGTGTTGGCTATCTCCACAACTGCCCATAAACTTTTATTTCCTCTCCTTGTGATCTCTCCCTTGTTACCTTTGGAGGCTTGACTTGCTGTTTCTTATTTAGGTTTCGCTCGGGGATACTGCATGTGAAGCCCCTCCATAGTCTCTTCAGCGTGTGTGTCTAATCCACCTCCATTTGCTTCAGCATGTTTGTCGGGCAATAGGTTCTTGGTTGGCTCGTTGCTTGCCAGAGTTCCCCTTTACTTTTACTTTCTGGTCTTCTGATCTTCACTATGGAGAGCAGACAGTTATTGTTGAAAGTTTTAAATCTTTTGGAAATGGTTTTGGTGTCGCGTACTCCATGTCTCTGAAACATATAGAAATACTAATTCAACATTTGTGCCAATAATTCTAATCTTATCCCTTCTTCTGAGTGTTGTCGATCTCCACAACGATTTTAAAGTAGCGAAGGTCTGTCTTAATTTCTCAAACCTATTCTGGCTTCGAAATCCTCATCCTCATGCCTCCTGTAGTTGAAACCGTCTCTGGCCAGATAATTAGAAGAAATCACTTCTTTTAGATTCCTCCGAGGCCCATTTATCATAAATTAGTTGAAGGATTTCATCATGAGCTGACATTAGATAGACAACCATTGGAAAACCAACTGGGAGTACTGGACAGCTGTTTCGTCCTAGTATGGGACTCGTCACAGTACGCACTCATCCCACTGGGGTTCAAACCCTGCACCTTCTGGTTACAAGGCCAGAGACCTCGTAGACCATTAAGCCACTTGGACCCGATTCAATGACCGGTCCATGAATTCTAACTTCTACCAATTCACAACATAGCTAGACCACTTCGCACTGTGGATTTTAAATCCACAATTCCCCATAGAACACATTAACTTCGAGAATAATTGACAATAAGCAATCATTCTAGGCCTTTTGAAAGTTGATTTATCCTCGGGAATGGAATACATAACTTAAGTACTAGGAAATTAAGCAGTGACAACAAATGACATAATCCTTCATCTATTGTTTCTACTTAGAAACTGCTTTTCAGATTGATTGCAAGTATTTTAAATTTTACAACAGGGCAATTATAAATAATATCCGGTCTTGCATAACTTTCATTTTATGACATTTAATAATACCGGTGGGATTCTTTTCTCGCTACACTGCTGGCTAGCACTATATGTTACTCAAATCAAAAGAGTTGTGAAATGTTACGCCGTGAAATAGCAAAATAACCTAAATGTCGATCTCCATCTCACTGATGGCTAATGAATGGATGTCGTGCAGTTATACTTAGAAGTCGTAGCCAGTTGTGTTCACCATGTCAAGGTGAATTGAATATTTATCGGAGGTATTGTTTGGCGGGTAGCGCTATACTACGAATTGATGGAAACCGGAATTTACAAGTCATCGAATTCTAGCCCAATTCGCAAAATAGTCAAAGAGCCTCATTCAGTCACTTGAAGGTCATGGGTTCGATTCTTGGTGGGACCTTAGATGAGTATTGCTAAGGAGCCTGAAATTGGTACGGAACATTTATCTTGATCTTCCTGGTTTTCAATAGTTCTTTGAATGGTACTGATTTGTGGGGAAATGTACACTGAACACATATTTAATTATCTAAAAGAATTGTAACATTTGAGTATATGATCTTTACTGTTGTGCCAAATTTCATATTTCCCCCTCAATTTAAAAAAGAAGTTTCATTTTAAAACTTAACAAATGTTACGTAACAATACGCCTCAAAACAGTAAGACACACTATAATCTAGCTCATAGGGACGATCGGATTCCGAAGGATTCATAGTCTAACTTTATCTATAAAATAAAATACTCAAAGTGGAATGCAATATATATCGGGTAGACTTCTCGAGAAATTAAGGTTGAGAATAAACGAGCACTGTACAATCAGTCATTCTTCATTCGACCACTGGAAAAAAATCACGGGTACTAGAGAAACTCGAGTGTGCGTCGGTGGTATAGCGGTTAGGACGCTCGTCGAACATGCACATGGTCCAGGGTTCGATCCCCGGCCGACGCACTCCTTTACCTCGCTAAGCCAGAAATAATGCTGGTGAAGATGAAAGGTTGGGCATGAGGCTAGCAACCCCATCCTGTAAAATAAACACTTCTACAGGAACTTCAAGCCACTAGCTTGAAGCCCTAAGTTCCACTGGGGAACGTGAAGGAAAAAAAGAGAAACTCGAAAAGTCATCGATCATCAGTTTACACGCCCTTCAAATCAAATGGAATCCATATCGCCTAAGTAGAAGTGACGCAATAAGACAGAATCTGATTTGTATCAAACACATACACCACCTCGCAACGGACGAAAACAACTATCCGAATATGTTAGGCAGTTTTCATTACGTAAGCATCTTATCAAATCTAATTGTCTGCACATATCTGTTATCTTTGTTAATTCGCTGACATGCGAACGTGAAATTGCCTCATACAATAAGAATTTGAATGAATTACCAAGATATAGGCTGAGATTTTGATAAAGTTATGTGCATTTATGCATTTAACTACTCTTTTCGAGACAGTCACACGGATAAAACGACTCGGAAATCCCACCATCATCTTTTTGAGAACTACACAACATAATTAGAAAAAGGAGTTTCACACTGCTAAACCGAATGGATGTGGAGCACAAGAGTTCACAACTTTATACAAGGTGCCACCTTAATTCTCCGAATTTGTACACCTTCGATTGTTAAGCATGGCTGAGGCAGTGGACATAAAAAATATATCCAGCAGAATCTGTGTATTCAGAAAAAATTTATCTAATCCCTCTCCTTCTTGTGTCATCCACTCCCAACCTAGAAAAGTTCCCGTAAACATAATCTTCATTTGTAATGCAAATTTTTGGTATTTCTTATTGTTCAACCATACCCTGTTATATAATTGCCTATATCCGTCTTAGTTTTACAATTTATTTTAAAACAAAACACCATAATCTAATCACTAAGATCTCTCTCGCTACTCACACATTCAAAACAATTGGCGACCTAGATTATATAAACACTTGAATGAATTTATCCTCGTTATTATTACTATTATTATTGTTATCATTGTAATCACCTTGATTATTTATTGTCCCTTTATTCCCATTTGCCTCAACTTTAATTCCATAAACCACATATATGTAAAGTATAATCAGTACTCACCCCTGTTTTGAGTGAACACTAGTCAGTAACTAGTGTAATGTGTCTAGTCTTATCTTTGGTGCAGACTGAATTCTATCAGTCACACTTGCAGTGTGGCCAACATGCCACCAGGTGGCTCGCCATCACGATTCACTGTGAATTGTTGGTATTAGATGGTTGGAGGCAATCGGCCACAGGAATGCTTGCCTGACCAAGGTTTTGTGCTATTTGGCACTCACCGGTCAGTCAGAGAAGCGCATCTGCAACCTTGATGGAACTCATGTCCCTCCTTTCTGAGATTCGAACCCGCGTCACCCCGTGAGTGCTGCAATCAGAGACGTTACCACTGAGATATTCGGACTTGCAACTGACCTCCTGTAGGACGAATTGTATGGGATACTTTGATTGGACACTAGTCAGTGACTAGTGTGGTGTGTCTAATCCTAGAGGTCCAAGGCTTCATACCGACTGCCTCCAACCATCCAATATCAACAATTCACAGTGCACCATGACGGCGAGCCACCTAGTGGCATGGTGGCGACATTGCAGGCTTGACTGATGGAATTAAGTCTGCACCGAATATTGGACTAGACACATTACACTAGTTACTGACTAGTGTCCAATCAAAAATATACAATACAGTCCTACAGGAGGTCAATCGACAGTCCGAATAGCTCAGTGGTAACGTCTCTGACTGCAGCACTTACTTGGTTGCGTGGGTTCGAATTTCAGAAGGGACATGAGTTCCTTCAAGGTTGGAGATACGCCTTGATGACTGGCAGATGAGTGCCAACTAGCACAAAACCCAGGTCAAGCAAGGCTTCCTGTGGCCGATTGTCTCCAACCATCTTATACCGACAACTCACACATTTTATTATACAATTTTAGAGCCTGACGAGGAATTGCCAAATATATATATTTCTTTAAATTGTACTCAGTGAATCTGTTAGCAGCACATTACGCAACCAAACGGCAGTGAAAAAAATCAATATTGCCTTGCTTTACATTCATTGGGAAATACAAAGGTTTTCGTAGTAAAGATTTAGAGGTATGAAACTCGCTAGTGATTGGTTATGAAACATGTGTATGTGAGCTGACAACCATTGCAGGGGACTAGACAAACTTAATTATTTTACCTAATAGACTCCGCATGATCCATTAACCTGGAACGGCAGAAGATAACGGCCAGGCAACAGATCGTTTATTCAGAAAATCAAGGGATATTTATAGGTTTTCATGTATATTATTTTTCGTTTGGTTAACAGAGGAGCAACGTCTTCTGATTGGTTATTTTCTTGTTGAAGGTTATCCTGTACTACTTGTGATCGTTTCTCAGAAAGTTAAGCCATACATCTACGAATCGTATTTAAACACGTTAAGTCTGCTGTGATTGGCTGATGGGTTCCGCAAGGTCAAGCTTTGTTATTGTATTTTCCTATGACCTCGATTTAGGACGTAAACATTGACTTAAACTATTGTCTACAATTTTTGCTAGCAGACAGCTCTCACCTCAAACCGACATAATTTATTTCTAAGTCAAATTGTGGGCAGGGTGTTGAACGTCATTTTTATTCCTGAATAGTTAAGAGTCTTACCTTTCAGAGTTGTATTCTCTGGAAGTACTGCAGATGTTTGAAATTCCCTGTTGATATATATTACAATTCAACGTAGCTGAGAAAAAATAACAGAAATTATCTAATATTACTTATACGTATTGAATGCAGTAGCTGCATCAAATATTCTTTTATTCATTATCTAGCGGCCAGTTTGAATCACTGAGCTACCTAAATTTCTGCCCAACACAATACATCTTACTTTCTCTAATTCCAATTGTCTTAACCATCCAGTTATATTTCTGAGTCGTGAAATGCACATTTTAAATTGAGTTTCAAACTATCAGGTGCGTATTTCGCGGAGACGAAGGAAAAATATCCATAAGCGATTAGTTAGCCCATGCTTCAGATAGAACAGATTCTGCCTACTATCGCCAATGATTTTCCTGATTGCAGTAGATTGGATAATGCGACAAACAGCAGGTAATGAGGAAATAGGCATAAAATGGACTCATACAAAAAGCTTGAAGGATCTGGACTTCGCCAGTGAAATATGTCTGATTTCCCACAAACTGGAAGATATGCAAGCGAAAAGCAACAAGTTGGCAGAAGAAGCATCCAGAAAAGATAGGACTTCCTTCAGATGAACATAGAGAAAACAGAGGTGATGATGAAGATTCCTGGCCAACAGCAACAGCCACAGCAACAACAGCTGACAACAATCAGCATAAATGGGAGGAACCTGAAAGAAACAACCTCCTTCACCTGCCTGCCTACCTACCTACCTGGGAAGCATCGTCTCAACTACAGGCGGAAATGACGAGGATATCAATGAAAGAATCAGAAAAGCAAGACAAGCTTTCACTACTCTCAAGTCTATGTGGAGGTCAACAAAAATAAGATCCGGATTTTCAACTCCAATGTGAAATCAGTGCTACTCACTATACGGATCAGAGACTTGGCCAGCGCGTCATAAAGAGCATCTCAAACAAACTACAGACCTTCATCAACAGCTGCCTTCGCTCAATACTCAAGATCAGATGGCCGGCCACAAAAAAATCAGCAACAGAGATCTCTGGGAGCGAACCAACCAGGAACAGATTGTGCAACAAATAAGCAGGAAGAAATGGAGGTGGATTGGCCATACTCTGAGGAAACAAACCATCAAGTGACATCACTAGACAAGCCATTGCTCGAGTGGGACCTGCAAGGGAAGCAGCGAGTTGGTCGTCCAAGGGTGACTTGAAGGAGGTCACGTGACGAGGAGATGAAAGCGTGTGGGTAAACTTGGAGCCGGGTGAAAACGTTGGCGGAGAATTGAACGCAATGGAGACGCATGGCTGAAGCCCTATGTTCCTCTAGGAATTAAAGGAAACAATAATAATAATCAGACCGAACAGCATTGCGCCATGCGTGATATATTATAGACTATTTTTTTTATTTGTAGATCCTGGACAAGGAGAAGATATTATGCAATAAATTGCTCTGCAAAGTATTTATTCATACCACTCATTGATGTTATTCTTCCCCCTGGTAATCAACAAAAATTATGGTCAAGTCAACATATTTAATGACTGAGTCATCAGCTGTATTAGTGACCCATCAGTGGAATCCTGATACCACTGGGGGTACAGAACATTCTTCAGCAAACAACATTAGTAAATGTAGGTCTCAAATGACATTGTAATTTCTATTTAACACTAAATATGAAATAGTCTGGTCACATAATAAGTGAAGTGGTCAACATATCCAACCACTTGACTCCCTATCTTTAAGCTAGTTAGCGGTACAGACCAGTCCTATAGCATCATTTTACATTTCTGATGTGTAGCCAGATAAACGGTGTATTGATGAAAAATACACATAAAGACATGAATCCAAGAACAAACAGTTCAGTGAAGAGTCTGTTTTCGGCGAGTTCATTCAATTAGCTGCACAATTCATGGATAGTCCCCATCCAGGCATTAATGAAAACAAAACACGTAGTTCAGAGAAGAGTCCATTTTCGGCGAATTAATTTTCATAGCTGTACAATCACAAATATATATGGTTGTTTTGTATGTATGTGTACATTATGTTTTTCAAACAAAAATACAGGTGCAGATTGGCTGTTGGAGTTACGTAATGCAAAATCAGTCAAGAAAATTAGGTATTAATAAAATTAGGGTAATAACAAAGGTGATGAGTTGTCACAAACAGTTGTTAAAAAAGAAGTTATCTAATAATATGAATAGGTTGATGAGTGAGTTTTACTTAGGATGCACATGGGAACAAAATAGATAATACGAAATTACGTAAGAGTTCTAAATGAATGCAAGAATTATAAGCAATAAAAGAACAGGCAAAGAAACAAAATTAAGTCATCAAAATCAAAAAAATCAAATCAAACAAGTTGTTACCAAGACAGTAGAAGTGGTTAAGTAATCTTCTATGTGAATGGCCAGAGCTTCAGAGATACAAACAAGACGACACAAACCTTATTGCCTTTGGTAGGTTATTCGTGACTCTGTAAAATACTTTGGAGCAGGAGGCGTTTGTTGAGATGGAATGATCAGTGTTAACCAGGTGTGTTCAATTATCGCACTCCTTATTGCAACACTATTGCCTTTTGGCAATCATGCTGGACAGTGTTCTTGAATCCTCTTGGATAGGGTGCGCGTCCAACGACCGATGTAGCTGGCTCCACAGCAGAAGGTGAACTGATATATGTACATAGAAGTGGTCAGATGCGGAATCTTGTCCTGGAGGCTTCTACCCTAATTTCATTAACACCTAATTTTCTTTACTGATTTTGTATTACGTAACTCCAACAACCAATCTTCACCTGTATTTTTGTTTGACAGACTTAATGTACACACATACGAAACAACCATATATAGCTGCACAATCATATATATATATACAGTAAATTGTCTTAGCAACAAAATGAATATTTCCGAAGATTTGTCATTATAATTGTAAATTTTAGATAAAAAATTCCGTTAATGTGTTAGAAACTGAAATAAGATTAAATAAGCAATTTGAGTGAAGTAATCTACTGATGAAGAGTCACAAACTAGGACAAAACGGCTGTTCAGTATTCCCAGCTGTTGTTCCTATGGTTCTCTAACTGATGTCAGTTCATGATGAAATCCTCTTCCGACCAATCAAACACAATTCCTACAAAACCAATACTTGGAAATTAATCTGATGTTCACTAGCGACTAGCCTTATTCAGGCAGTTACCTGGGGTTCTAGTGGGAAGCTGTGACCATTAGGGAACAGCAGGTTGAAAGTGAGGCAATAACTCATCAAAGAAGACATTGCGAAATGGTCACGCTATGTCATGAATTGGCAGCCATTGGCCATTGGATTGGGTCCTAGTGACTTAATGGTCTACGAGCTAGCTCGCCTTGTAAACAGAAGGTTCTGGGTTCGAACCCCAGTGGGTGCGTACTGTGAAGAGTCCCATACTAGGAAGCAACGGCTGTCCAGTACTCCCTAGTTGGTTTCCAATGGTTTTCTAACCGATGTCAGCTCATGATGAAATCTTCCAACCAATGAAGTAATCCAGATGACGGGGTTAAGTAGAGCTCAACTAAAGTTGAAATTGAACGACAGTCAAGTTAAAAACAGTGGCAATAAGGCGGTAGAGATTTAATAAGGGAAGGAGTAAGAAGATATAATAGAGTTAAGAAACAAACAAGCTAGAAGAAGACGAAACAAAATAAGGTATTTAGTGTTAAAACAGATCAGGTCCACTGTAGATTTAATGACTGAACAAACTTCTTTTGTACGCAGAGTTCAAGATTTAACCTGCGATGAATCACCATTGCTTCTGCGATTAAAAGAAGTTTGATTCGCTGTACTCTTTTACAAAGATTCCCAAGTATTCTGTAGATAACTTTGAAGTTACTTTGTGGGTTTGCTAGGTGTCCTGATTCGATCAGGTGTTCCAGAATAGAGCTTCGGAGGGGGGAAAGTTTTTCTCCTTTTTGAAACCATGAGGGTAAGTGTTCGATAATACGTTTGGATAGCAGATGGCCGACATAACTAGCTCTTCCATACGAGCAGGTGAATTGGTAGATGCACATTTATGAGGATGATGTACAGTTTGACTATTCATCACATTTTTTGAAACATTTTGATGACATAAGTTATAAACCTAACTGATTTTTATTCTTCTTTTTTTATCATAGCTTGATTCCACACAGTATTTTGGTACAAGTATGGAATTTTCAGTATGTGACATCGGTAGCCCAAATTTAGCAGGCCGACAATTGATATCAGGAGTGCGTTGGCCAGGGATCGACCTCCGGACCATGTGTATGGTCGGTGAGCGTCCTAACTGCTGTGCCACCAACGCATCTGACAAACCTAGTTTACACACACAGACGAACAAACAATTATGTATAATTGCGATTGTACAGCTAAGTGAGGGAATTCACCGAAAAAAACAGTAGATTATCCTTTTATGTTTATCTTCTGTCATGCATGCATCATTGGCCAGGTAGATATATATATATATGTCTTAGCGATTTCTAAAATAATATTCCGTCTGACTTTTTACATTAAGAAGTTAAGGCACTCAGGCATAACTCAACCCCTCCTCCTCTTATAGTTTATCAACTCATGTATTTTACCTATTCTTCTTTACTGTTCACCCTCATTCTCTCCTGGATTGCTTGAAAAGGACTCTCTCATACTACGTAGAACTCTGAAGACTGTCAGTCAGTAGGGCAAGTGGTTTCCCATTGGGCCATTTCGTTGACATCGTCATTGATGATAGGCACTTGATTTCATGAAACAAATTTTCTAAAGGAATTTTGTCAGACTTTGAACATCCCCCACTTTACCCAGAGCTCCAACCTTGTGTCTCCTCAGGTAAAACAAGAAGTCATTCCATCAAAAGACTTTATGCACGCACTACGTCTAAGTATAAAAATTCCACTATACCATATTTGGCGTCACGTATTTTATGTAATGAAAATAGTGTCAGGCATGAACTAACTAACTTTCTTTGCACTACTAAATAAACTATTTTCTCCACCCTTACAACATCAACCTTTATTGTTATTGTACTTCTGATATTTATAATCCTCTCAATTTTTTGTTTCTATTTGTTTTTTTCATAAGTGTGAACATCATTCAAGCTGTGTTATGACTGTTAATTTTGCCTTTCCCCTCACCATGCTGCTATATCAAAAGAACATTAGATTCAATAATCTATAATATGCTAGTTTCCAAACTGAATCGACAATACTGTTTAAAACAAACTCACTGTTATTATTTCTATTATATTCAATATTCTCATTTTGTACTTCGAATATTTTTGACTTTTTACCGTAAATGTGGACAAATCCCTCTGGGAAATTTTGTTTTAAGTTTATTTATATTTTGAGTAAATCAGATGCAACATTGTGACAAATGCTGAGAATTCCATTCTGTATTATAAGTACTGTTTATGGAATAAAGTAGATTATTATTATTATATATCGCTGTGTCGTTTTGTAAGTGCGTCGGTGGCAAAGAACGTAGAATGCTTGCTAGCCACTGACGTCATCCTGTGTTCGATGCCCGGCCGACGCACTCCTAAACCTCTCTTAGCTAGTATTAAGCCTGGCAATGAGGGAAGGTTGGACGCGAGAGTTCCTAGTACCACCCCGTAAAAATAAAACCACTGCCACTGAAACCCAAAAGCTCTAGCTTCAAGCCCCCTATGTTTCACTGGGAACGCAAAGGAACAGAAAACATTTCAAAAAATTATTTTGTAAATATACTGTAACTTATATTGAAACATTCTTTTCCATCTCACGTCGTTTTGTATTCTCGCTTAAATAGTGTGGTCTGGAGAGATAGGTAGCTGGTGTATAGGATGGTCGAGTACTCTAGAAGTGTTATGTGGTCACCGCGTCTGCGTCCATGTCAACATCGGCGTCTCTCTATTCAGCCTAACTCAATGCCAGCTACAAAATTGGAGATATCATAACAATTTCACATGGGTGAACCGAAAATCGAACATTTCAAAAATTTCCACTCAAAGTATTTAGAAGACTTTACACTTTTTGCCAGCTAGTTCACCCAGGAAGACAACATCATCCGGACACTCTAAATCAATCCTTAAGTTGCTAAAGTCAGTTAGGCTGGATCCCATTCGTAGCACTTGTAGAGAACCTAAGAAACAGCATCTGTCTTCATAATCTCTTATTGATAAAAACATGATTCAGACAATACTTTCCACATCAAAAATATTTCTAATTTAAATAAAATTTTTAAACTCACTAGTTGTTGACGCTGATGGTGATGTTAAAGCCGTAGTGAAATCTCCTGTTTCACTATTTCCATTCACTGTAGGATCAAGCCAATATGTACATGAATATTCAGCCAAACGATTAGCACAATAAGTCAATAAGTCTTTTTCAAAATAACCAGTTCTTAAAAACTGGAATAAACTCATATTCAATCCTAGCGGTTTGTGTATTCTCAGAGTATCTTGTGCCATATTCCCTCCACCAGATTTAACACGTGCACTTCCTCGAACCATTTTTTGTTGTTATTTTGTTTTTTGGTTATTTCAATATGGAGTCCGTTGAAGAAATAATAATAATGTAATAATATATGGACTGTATAAGGATTCTATGAATTCATTTTGATCGCTTGATTGATGAAGTTTAGAAATAAAAAATAATACAATATTCCAGTATATTCAATGATCTAATAACTCAATTTTCATTGGCTATTATCGTGTTTAAGTGGATCGATAGACAGACACATAATCATTGTACGACGGACATATAACTGTGTCAACTAACCAATCAAAACATTCGGCTAAATACACAGGTCAGTTTAACATTAAAAATAATTTATATACTGCAAATACTGTGGATAAAAAATTCCTCCCAGAACAGGCTGAACTCAGGAATAACAAATGATATGCGAATCAAATTGCAACGCTATGCATCACCATTGAACAGAGCATAGAATGGTAATTAAATCTGTACCTCAGCTTCAACTACTTCGAAAAGGAGACAGAGTTGACCGCGACTGTCCCAAATCTTTATTAACCTCAGGCAACAGCTTTATGACAGTATCACATGCCAGGTGATCCACATCAAAAGCATAGTGAAGCCTTCGTAATGAAGACAGGAGTAAGACAATCTGACTGCCTATTATCATCTATGATATTCCTCGTTGTGATGGACTGGATCATGAGGCAAATCGTGGGGAGTGAGAAGACAGGAATATGCTGGATCGATAAGAAGACGCTAGAAGAGCTGGATTTCGTGCGAGGATGATTTATGTCTAATGTCACACAGACTCGATGACTTACAGGTAACAAACCAACAAGTTGTCAGAAGAAGCGCCAAAGACAAAACTCAACTTGAATGTACAGAGAAAGGAGGTAATGAAAATAACAAACCAACAACTGGGAGTACCAGTAACTCCATTAAGGATAAGATTTTATTCTGATAAATCACACAGTGTTATACAGTACAGTAATATTAACTGATAACCACGTTTCAAGCACTATTTATCACTGCTCATAATCATATCAACCCGCTCACTCATACAACTTTCTTGCTTCATTTATATACATGGGTATAAATTGATGATCAGACATTTGAATAAAATCAGTAATATAAGATAAAGCACATTCAGAAATAATAATAATATGAGTGTTATCAATCAAATACAATCAGATGGGAAATAAGACGAGTGTTTTTATAGTCATAATAAGTAACTTGTTAGGATGTTGTGTTGTGTTTGAATTGAAATAGAATTTTAAGATTATTTATTATCCACCTCTGATTTGACTGACTGGTGGTAATAATAATAATATTCGCAGTGCTATTCTATCTCATCTTGTGGATACAGAACACAAGACTGTTGTCAACGTGGCAACTTTTGAAGTCATCTACCGCATACCAACTAACCTAAACTTCACTTTAGGAGTTCGACTACTAAATATTGCTGAGGCTGGCTGCTGGGATCCATATTAACAAGCCCAATTTATGCACCCAAAAGAAGTTTGTTCAGTCATTATCATTACCTTGACCATGTAGGTTTGAATGATCCTGAATTTTTGAGGAATTTTCTTAATTTTAGTTGATATTCTATTTGTTACTATATCTTTATTATTATTATTATAATTTAAGCATCTTTAATGAACTATGGTAATTCCACTGTGATCTTACTTAACAAATCGATATTATTTAAAAACCACACTAATATTGTTATTGACTACTATTCTAGAATATTCTCTATATATAAACATATGTATATATAATTAAATTGAATGTTCCCATAATTAATTCAGAACAAAATATTTAGAGCGAACAATTGTTTTCAATAAATTCTTCTTCAGGCTCTACAATTATAAATCCATTAATTTAAGCATACAATAGCCAGCCAGTAAAGGCGAATAAGAATCATATCAGAAAGTGTATTGTGGAACAAATATAAGATGGGATGAAACAATAGTCAGATAGTTTTTTAATATGCATGGTCAATGAGAACATGGGACAAAATCAGATGAAGTAATTTAATTTAATGATGTGTGTATATATATAAATATTACCTTGCTATCGTATTTACAAAATCCTATTCATTCCACTTCATTATATTCATTATTATTATTTGACAATCATTCACCAATAGTGCATGTAATTTTACACCATATCATCGTTATTATTTTACAATCATTCTTACTGTTGTAATTTTCAACCTTGAACTTATGTCTAGACCGCCCCATTCGTTATTTTGTTTTCATATTGTCTCACACACCCTGATTACACACACTCTCGAAACCTGTATTTCTGTTGATTATATTTATAAATATACACACATCATTAAATTACATTACTTCATCTGATTTTATCCCATATTCTCATTGTCCATGCAGATTAAATGACTATCTGACCATTGTTTCATCACATCTTATACTTGTTCCACAATACACTTTCTGATATGATTCTGATTTGCCTTTACTGGCTGGCTATTGTATGCTTAAATTAATGGATTTATAATTGTAGAGCCAGAAGAGGAATTTATCGAAAAGGATATTCTTTGCTTGATTATTTTGTGTTTTATAATAATAATAACCTCTTTATTCTGGACAGTATTTATTAAATATTCAGTATTTACAGGGGACTTTATTGCATGATATTTCCTCTCTTCATACAGTATCTTCAAGTAGAATATTAATTAATTGACACTATATCCTTCTTGTGACGCAATTCTCTCTGTGAGCTGAAGTACAGACCATTTCACTATGTAATATATCTGCTTTGTCTCCTTTTTTCAAGAAATCCACGATATCTAGCTGTGAAAGCCAACCTTGTGAGATGTTCAGAAGCACATTTTGAGACGTAAGGTCATACATAACTGAAGAACAGTTATCTCATGTTGTATTGGAACACGTTGTCACACCCACATTCAGGCCTTTCCTCAAGTTTATTAAGGAAGTTGCTAATCAGAAGAGTTTGTAAACATTTTAAATGCACACACACACACAAGGTGATATCTTAATCGATTAAAACAAACCGGAGAGAAAATAAATGTGCAATAAAGAGAGAGAGATGGAAGTTTTTGGTATCCCAAGTTTTAGGCAGGTTGCCAGTCCATAAGATTTCCATATTGAGGAAGTGAAATTCTTCATTCCTACTACTCACATTTCAGATTGTAGGATTTGTGGCTAATTTTGATCAATTTCATTTGTTAGATATTCAGTTAGAGAGATCACTGAAAAATTTGGAAACACTGGACATCTCTCTCGTCCCATTTTGAGACTCTTCAGTAGTGTGCATCTACGATCTTACCAGAGATCGAACTTAGGACTTTCAAGCAACGAGATATAAGTCTCGCTGACCATTCGAACACTTTGGACTGGAACTCAGTGACATATGAATCCTGACGATGTCATCTCGTGATATAGTTCTGACTTCATCAATACCTTTTCTTAAAACTACAGATCTCTGATGACAATATCAATGAAATAGTAATACAGGGGGCCTAAAGAATGCAGTTAAAAGAGCATTCAGGGCAGTAAAGTTACACTTTCTCTTCACAACTCAAAGTTCCGTTTCGAGAAACAAGGATAAACCATCTGATTTTGCCTCCTCTATGGATATCTACCAGTATGACTACTCCTGTGGAGCAAGTTACATTGGGCGTACAGTTAAGCGTGTTCATTATTGGATTTCTAAACTTCATTAAGCAACTGAAGAACAAGAACAATTTCGTCAGTGTTATTTGGCTAACCTTGTAGATACTGAACGTAATGTTAAAAAAAGGATTCAAAGTCATTTTTCGCATTCCAACTAATATATAATCCTGCTTCACGAATTCATCCTGTACACACATCTGAAGCTATTGGAATTCACCTGAAGAAGTCAAACCTGTCTACGTCTGTGTTTAGAAGAAATTTGTACAGCTACTTTCATTAACTTTACCAAAGTTACGTGAATACATATACTGAAATTTATATTGTATTTGTAATGAAACCATATCCAAATAATAGACTGACTCATTTCATGGTAATTTTCATTTTAAATAGAGACCTTTGAAAAGTAACTAACACCAAAAAACCACATCCTTCTCGTTTATTATTATTACATTATTGCTTCCTTTAGTTCCTACAGCAACATAGGGTTTCAGTCACACGTCTCCATTACGTCAGGTTCTCCGCCAACGTTTTCACCTGGCTCTACGTCCGCCCACATGCTTTCGTCTCCTCTTCGCATGACCTCTTCCATGTCACCCTCACACTGATGACCAACTCGCCCCTTCCCATTAGGGTTCTACTGCAGTAATGGTCTGGTGTGTGATATTGTGCGATGTTTGTTTTCTGAGAGTATGACCAATCCACCTGCATTCCATCCAACATATTTGTCGCAGAATTGATTCCTGCTGGGTTGGTTCTTTCATTGCCAAAGATCCCTGTCGCTGATCTCTTCTGACCGGCCATCTGATCTTGAGTAGTAACCCGAGACAGTTTGTTCCAAGTGTCTTTAGTGACGCGGCGTGGCGCCAAGTCTCTGATCCGTATAGTAACACTGACTGATTTCACATTGGAGTTGAAAATCCGGATCTTATTTTTCATGCTGAGGAGTGCTGTTGATCTCCATATAAACTTGAGAGAAATGAAAGCTTGTTTTGCTTTCCCGATCCTCACTGCTTTGATATCCTCGTCAGTTCCGTCCTCCTGCAGTTGAAACGATGCTTTCCAGGTAGGTAGCTAAGGGAGGTAGTTTCTTTCAGACTCCTCCCATTTATGCTGATTGTTGTCTGTTGTTGTTGCTGTGCCTTTTGTTGTTGGCCAGGAATCTTCATCACCTCTGTTTTCTCTATGTTCACTTGAAGGAAGTCCTATCTTCTCTGGATGCTTCTTCTATCACTAACTTGTGGCTTTTCATCACTTGCATATCTTCCAGTTTGTGGGATATCAGACAAATATCATCGGCGAAGTCCAGATCCTCCAGGTTTTTTGTGGGTCCATTTTATGCCCATTTCCTCGTTGCTCGCTGTCTGTCTGTCGCATTATCCAGTCTACCTCAATCAAGAAAATCATTGTAGATAGTAGGGAGCCAGCTTGTCTTACTCCCCTCTTCACTTCGAAGGATTCGGTGAGTTTCCCGTTGTGGATTACCTGGCATGCAGCAGTGTCATACAGCTGTTGGATGAGATGCATAATTGTTGGAGGCACCCCGTAGTAGCAAGGTAGTTTCCAAATCAACTCTCGATTGACGGAGTCTGTTGAAGGCCTTTTGAAAGTCGATGAAGTTGAGTGAAGTAGAGAGCTGACGGCCATTCCAACCTCTGTTCAATGATGATACGTAGTGTTGCGATTTGATAGACGCATGACTTGTTACTTCTAAATCCAGCATGTTCCGGTCGAAGTTTTCCATCCAGTGTAGCGTGTTTGATTCTCTCCAGGATGATGCGGCTCCTTCTCGTTTAGAATTCCGAATTGCTTGAAGTTATCGGACCCAGGTCTGTCGTCTTGTAGGAAGGCCTAATATCTTCATTCTAACAAAAAGTTACTTGGTAGGGATTTGATTTCTTTCAAGTTTAATCATGAGCTGACATCGATTAGAGAATCACTGAGAACTATCAGGGAATACTGGACAGCTGTTTCGGCCTAGTTTGGGATTCTTCATCAGTACTCACCCATCTGGTTGTACCATTGTATTCATACTAATATTATGAAATCAGGCCTTAATTGACACCAAAAGAAGCTCACTCAGTAAACATATTATAAGAATAACGAAAATTAACATAGATTCTTTATTTTTTCGGAGGGCGGAGGGCAGCAGGTGTTAGAATTGAAGTAGATGACTTGAAAAATTTCAAATGATACTTAAATAAGTGAATCGGTTTTAATAGAATTAAGGTAGGTCATATGGTGTCAGAAATCAAAAGTGAATGTGAGGAGATGCGTAGCTGAACGCCGGAATTTCCATCAGTCAAAAAGCTTACACTCTTCTGCAATACTTATTAGTTTAATCATGCAATTATATCAGATAATGACTACATGAACTCGTGAATGTATTTAGATAGCTTTCAGCAAAGCGCTATACGATTCCTGAAGGTGGTACAGCGATAGAATACTTGCTTTGAGTCGGTGGAATAGAGGTTAGGACGCTCGCCGACCATGTACAAGGTTCGGGGTTCGATCCCTGGCCAGCGCACTCCTTTACCTCGCTAAGCCAAAAATAATGCTGGTGAAGAGGAAAAGTTGGGCATGAGGCCAGCAACCCCATCCTGTAAAATTAAACACTTCTACAGAAACTTCAGGCCCCTAGCTTGAAGCCCTATGTTCCACTGGGGAACGTGAAGGAAAGAAAACAGAAATGGTCCACTATGTCCACATACGACAACCCTATCTTACATGATACACTTCAGGTTATTAATTCACATGTAAATCCTGTATGAACAAGAAATATTTTAGAACTAGGTACGATGGAAATTTCAATACTGTGTTCATACATTGTCTGCAATAAAGCTTTATTACTTATGTACTTCGTCCCTGTTGGGTTATGAAAAGCGAGCAGTATAGGATGACGAAGTCTCCCATCTGTCAACACTTCCTTTATTCAGATCAAAAATCCACCGGACCAATTTCAGTCACTCGAAAAGTTCATGTTGTAACGACCAAAACCAACTGCTTGTTGTCTGAAGTTAGGCAACCGTTCTAGCATTCAAACATATAGCTGACTTTTATATCCTTGAGACACTCACAGTTACGAAACTCTCCAAAGACAAAAAGAAAGAATTCATCATGAGCTGACATTGATTAGAGAACCCCAATGAAAGATCTGGGAGTACTGGAATGCTGTTTCGTCCTAGTCTGGGACTCCTCAGCTCATGATGAAATCCGATTCTTGAATAACAACAAAAAAGAGTTATTCATTGCAAGACCTGTCCTTCTATTCAACAATAATAATAACACCAAAAGCTCAAAATTATCTCAACAGTGCTGTTAACCAGCTACACGAGCAAGATAACTTTCTAGTACAAAACAAGTATTGTAGAACAAAATTATTTAGCCGAAATTCAGCTGTAATAAGCTTCTGAGAAGCATCTAGAATATATCCAACAATGTATGGTTGGAACTGTACTGCAAAGAATTACACACCAATAATTCTCGCAGACAGTTCAAGGTTGGGATAACCTTGACTCACTCAAACAACATCGCATCTTAAAACAACACATTATCAGCGTATCGATGCGGGACATCTGCTCTATCCAGGTTGCAGATACGGCTTGCTTACTAATGCCAATAAGTACAAAATCTAGTTGTAGATCTTCCAACTTAATTTAGAGTCCACCGTAATGGAGAGGGACTGAGTTTCTTGATCAAACTTTCAAACTTCGTTGATAAAATTTAGTCACTACTAATACTAAGCACCAACGTAGGACATCAGTTTTCTTCAAGTGAACAATTATAGAAATGAAAATTAGATAAAGTGATACAGCGGAAAACACTTAGACAGTTGTTCAGATTGAATGAATTCCTTAAAATCTCACTGAATTCTAACTCAGTAGCTTTGATAAATAAGAACCTAAAACCGGTCAGAAACAGCCTAGACAAATTTAAACCATCAGGCCGAGGCAGAATAACTATTGTGATGCAAAAAGATAACCCAAACTCATGCAACCAATCAGACTACTTATTTACTGGCTTAACTTTCCGAGGTTGGTAATATATGTTTATCATGTACTTTTGTATGATGAAGGCCGACCATTCTCACCAGCTCAAGGCAGTCTATCTTCTATCCTTATTTACATGAGCTCTGCGGGTCAGGAGTGATTAAATTTCTGGTATTTGGTATTTGGTCCCGAGACGAATTATTTTATATCTTCGTGTATCGAACTCCAATCACAACATGGTTATTAGTTCTAAGTTTTATTATGGAATGATATCACTTATAGAGAACTATCTAAAACCAGGAAGTACTGGAAAGCTATTTCGTTATAGTGTGGCGCTCCTCATCAGTACCCACTGAAGTCATAAATCGGTAGAATTTGGAATTTATGGGCCACTGAGTCGTGTCCCTGTAGCTGAGTGGTCTAGGGCTTTGACTTGTAACCGGAAGGTCGTCGATTTGAACTCCGGCAAGTGGGTACTGATGACGAAATAGCTGCTTAATACTCCATAATCTCCAGTGGTTCTCTAGCCAAAATCGATCTGCGAACAAACTTGAGACAGATCAAATCCTTACCAACTAACGCCTGGGAATTTTTATTACTGCCGGTCGGATCAATCCATATCAAATTTTTGCGATGCTTTCCTTATCATATATATCAAGCTGAATGATAAAAGTACTCACCTAGTAACCATGGAAACCAGGGACTGCTGGACAACTGTTTCATCCTACTATAGCACTCAGTCTTCATCGGAACATGCAAATGACCACGCCTCTAGAGATCGAACCAAGGATCTGTAGGTTTCAAGGGGAGTCAGTCCCTTTAACGGAATCTGATGGCAAAAAGAACAGAATGAAAGGTGTTCACAGATGAATAATGCCAAAATAAGGACTGAACAGGTATCCATTCCTGCTTGGTTTCTATTGATCCTATTCTTCTATCGACGATAGTTCTAGCCGACGTCAGCTTTGAATATCCCAATGTCTTCTCTTCGACTATTTTTACAAACATCAAGCAATTATGCATTTACTCACCGAAAATAATCAATATTCATTTGTTTTTCATTAATGCTTGAATAAATGCAATTTGAAGTATCAATATTGTTCTGTTTTTTATTAGGCGTAAAAGATAAATGATCGGACAACATGAGTCGATATGATCTCATAGACAGAGTGAGTGAGTGAATGAGTGAGTGAGAAAGGTAGAAAGTAAGTCAACAATTTGTATTCAACGAATAATTATTAGTCTAAATTAAATATACATTGTAAAGCTTTCGGATAATCGACGTAAACAAGTATGTCTCCACTTGAAAAAAAAAAATTAGTGTCCTAACTCGATGAGTAATTCACAGTTATTTATTTCGTTCCACTAATCGATATCAGCAATGTTAATTCCTTTCTTCAATAACTTAATAATTCCCATTGTAGCATTAAGAACACAATATCCTTTCCGACCAAATGAAATTCGCCAAACCCGATGGTGAAAAGAACAAGACACATCTAATTGAAAATCAACTGACTGATGTCTTAAAGAACATAAGGAATAAGTCAATAATCTCGTCGGAAATATATGAACGCATCCGACCAATTGGCTCCATGATACCACGTTTGTATAGACTACCTAAACTTCATAAGACAGGATTACCCCTCCTTCCTATCCTCGATATGGCGGGTTCTCCTTACCACAGAATCGCTCAACGGCTAGCTGAAATACTGGAACCAGTCAGAAGGCAAGTATCTAAGTTTTCCATTGATGATACGTTTAAATTTATTGATAGCATTAAAGATTTCAATGTCTCAGACAAAATCTTGTTCTCATTAGATGTGACGTCGCTATTTACCAATGTTCCTCTCATGGAAACTGTTTGCTACTTATGTGATTATATTGATACACATAGTTTAGAAATAGGAATGCCGACTATCTACCTCAAAGAGCTTTTATTGAGATGCACGCTGAATGTTCCGTTCACCTTCAATAATGAGATCTTTAGACAGAGAGACGCATTGCCATGGGATCATCACTGGGTCCCTTGTTGGCTGATTGTTTTATGGCTAAGCTTGAAAATTCTCAACTTAGTCAAACCATCGGTCATTTTGACATTTACAAACGATAGGTAGACGACACTTTCGTTATCTGCGATAAAAATGTAATTCTTGATGATGTCTTGTTTGCTTTCAACAACTGCCATCCTCCTTTACAATTCACTGTAGAAAAGGAGTCCGAACTAAGTATTCCCTTTCTTGATGTGTGCCTTAGCAGATGTAATGACGGATCTCTCAAAAGATCTATCCACCGGAAACGTACATAGAACGGACAACTAACTAATTTTTACAGTTCCAGGAAAAGGAAATTAATTCATTCGCTCTGCCCTGGGATAAGGAATATTTGCAGTTCTGATTGCGTTGATTCAGAACTTGACTTCCTAAAAGCCACGATAGCAGAAAACAGTTACCCTAACCGATTTATTGAAAGTAACACGAAAGATTCAAAGGTGATCAAGCTTCAGATATGCTCAAAAATCGTCTCTCTAAATCAGTCAGTAAGACGTTCTATACAGCAAAATTACATATGACGTTCACTAGCCGCAAGTTGTTCTCTACCTATGCAAAAGATAAGCTCCCCCGTCTGGCCGCCTCCATATGCATCTATCAGTTCACCTGCTCTTGTTGAGCAAGTTACATTGGCCGTAGTCAGAGGACGCTTTCCACACGGATACGAGAACATATTGCAGCATGGTTTTACAAGGGAGAAAGGAAGTGTGTGCGAAGCTCTATTTTGGAACACCTGATCGACTTCTGTCACTCTGTCAACCCTGACCATGATTTCAAGATCATAGATAGAATCCATGCTAACTTCCAACGTTTTCTTCGTTACAGACTTCTAAAGACAGCTGAGGCCTTGGCAATTCATGACTTTAAGCCAGACAAACCTTCGTGTACAAAAGAAGTATGTACAATCCCTACTTCTGCCTTGGCCGCAGAGGGACAGACGTCTATTTATTTATTTTGCTTATTTAGTTATTCTATGTACTTTTCTCTTATTACTACGATTATTATCATTATTATTATTACTATTCTCACTCTGAATCTTTTTCACTCGACCCATTTGACATTTTAAACCCAAAATTATTAATTTATATATTTTTATTTTTACAATATTGAATTCTATCTTATCTAATTTCACATAATGTTATGTAACATTTGATATTCGTCTACTAATCTTATAATTATGTACTCTTTTCCAAAATCTACACACCTTATGTATTATTCTAAATATGACATTAAATTATGATTACAATCACAAATACTTTAATTGCATTTCATACTACTATTATTTCATGTATTCACACCTTTGACCTAATTCCCTCACCGGATATAATTTCTTAAAAACCATATATATACGATTGTACAGCTTGATAATAAATTCATCGTTGAAAAGAGTCTCTTCGCTGAATACTGTGTTCTGAATTCCTTTCTTATCTGTCCTTTCATAGTCTTTCTTTTGTGCTCAACTTTATACTACTTGTCAATAGTTAGTAGTATACATTATATCTGTCATTTATTAACCATCATTTAAACATTGTCTTACTTTTAGGCCTTATTCTTACGCCCTTTACTTTTGAATATTGTTTATACGTATCCCTTTATTCTGTGTCAGGCATTAGTGCTCTGCTTAAATCTACATGTGGATCGCCCTTGACATGGCTTTGATGTTTTTCCTAATTGACCCACAGTGATTTGACTTTCTCTGTCATTCAGGCACAACCACATCAAATTTTAAGGTTTGTACATTATATTTCATTATTTGATGTTTAATATAATATCGTATTCTAGACTAACCATGTGTCTTCAAATTTCACGCGTCACTCTACGTGTGGTTTGAATAATCGTTTCGATTGTCTCCCCTGATTTCTCTGACATAACCTCTCAGAAATGGTTACCAATAGAATTGCGATTGTTTAATCTTGTCTCATAAAAGCACCAGTCAGAAAAGCATTGACAACCAGGGATATGCAGTCCCAAATTAGTAGGAGAAAGACACTAATTGAGAGTGGCTGTCCCTTAAACTGTATAGACAAACACATAAATCCCCGAAACCAACACAGAACACACATTCACTTGAGCCAGAAAAGACGATATATATTAATGTTCATGTATAATCCCCATCCAGGCATTAATGAAAACGAAACACATAGATCAGCGAAGAGTCTCTTTTCGGTGAATTCATCTTCTTAGCTGTCGATATGTTGATGACACACTTATAGTGTGCAAAAATAAAAGTCATGCTTCACACTTACTTAGGTTATTCAATGATGCACACGGCAATATTGAGTTCACTATGGAACATGAAAGTGACGGGAAGTTCCACTTCCTCGACATTGCCATGGAACGCCTAGATGACGGTAGTCTTCAAAAGTCAACTTATCGAAAGCCTACATGGAAAGGACAATACCTACATTTTAATAGCTTTTGTCCAAATAGCTTTAAACGCTGTCTAGTCAAGACTCTGTACTATAGAGCGAGAAGAATACGCTTTACACAGAAACTAGAGGAAGAATTTGACTTTCTTGAAAAGCTGTTGAAGAGCAATGGGTACCCTCAAAGGTTCATCAACAAGTATCGAAAATCTGAAGTCGCAAATGAAAAACAAATCACAGTGGAAAAAAAGCCAGTCTACTTTCAGCTTGATTATAAAGGTGAAAACATTACAGCGATGATCAACAGAAGGCTGAGTACATCACTAGCTATAGCCTATCCTGCAGCAAAGCTCGTTCCCGTCTATCGAACAACTTGTTATTTGGTGCAATCAAAAATCGATAGACATCCTTCTCATGTGAACTCCAACTGCATATACAAATTTACATGTACCTGCGGGAGCAGTTACATTGGAAGGACAGAAAGAAGGGCATATCTACGATTTTCTGAACATGTACCAAAAAGCTTACGTCTAAAGGGAACAAATTCTTTAAACAGTGCCGTCGCCAGGCATCTCCTCGACACGGGTCATGAGGTGGAAATCCAGAAATCCTTTAAAATTATCAATAGACAAAGGAGCTCCATTCTCCTCAAGTTTGCCGAAACAATTTCTATCAAACGCTTCAAACCAGATTTATGTTTTCAGAAAGAAGCAGTTGTTAGTCTTTCCTTGCCATGGTAACTGCATGTCTTTATTCTCTACTCTGATTACGTAATCTTTGTCTTTAACCTCACCCCTCTTTTTTTTTAAAATCTGTAATATTGCTTGTCTCTTGTTTCTATGACGTGATTTGAACTCAGTACATCGTTACCAAATTTATTAGTTACTCATCATCTTACTCACCTCTCGTCTTTATTACGTAACTCCTTTACCATTGTATGCATACATTTATTTTGACTTGAACTGCCTGTGTAAAAACTATATAAGCACAATTTTCTGAACACTTTTCACTAATTGTGGAACTTTCTGTCAACTGATAACATGTAAAATTTGCAAGTATGTTAAAACTTTTCTGTACGTAAACCTCACAATTTATTTAGGCTGTAAGCAGCTGATGAGAAGCCGACGAAATAAATGATGGTATCATATTATTCTGCACAAACCACTGCTGTTCTTGCTTTATTTAAATTCATCAAGGGGAATAAATGGATGAAATTTCATATTTCGTATGTGCATTCTGAGTAAAACTCACTCATCAAACTGTACATATTTTTGCATAACTTCTTTTAACAACTGTTTGTGACAACTCATCACCTTTGTTACTACCCTAATTTCATTAACACCTAATTTTCTTGACTGATTTTGTATTACGTAACTCCAATTACCAATCTTCACCTGTTTAGTTAAAATAACCATAACCAGTTGTATTTTTGTTTGACAAACTTAATGTACACATACATACAAAATAACCCATACATATATATTTGTGATTGTACAGCTAAGAAAATGAATTCACCGAAAAGAGACTCTTCGCTGATCTACGTGTTTTGTTTTCATTAATACATGAATGTGGCGTTCAGAGGCGACCTTCTGGCCAACACTGTAAGGAAGGGAATATCTGACACCTTGGAAACAACACTCTCTGCCTCTACATTACGACTGGTATTCTCATGCCACCTACTGTTCTACAGCAACTCTAAAGATAAACTATCTTATTTGACAAATTCTCTGTGTATCTACCAATTCACTTACATCTGTAGAGCGAGATATATAGGTCATTCAATGCGTGTCTCATATGAAAAAGTAGTAAAATATTATTCCATTTGGTTACAGAAAGATAACGGTGGATCAACAAGAAGAGCTATAATCAAACGTATATTCGACACTGGTTACTCAATACGCAAGGAGAATTCATTCAAAGTTATCCACAAAGTCAAAAGAATCCTCCCGAAAACGGTAAGCTTCCTCAAAATTTGCTTTGCCGAGGCTATAGAAATTCGAATGGAAAACCACGACTTATATGCACAGAAAAGAAACTTCTCCATCCCCTCTTTCTATCCTGGGTACAATTCCTATGACATTTTAGTAACATATTTTTCATATTCCTTTTCGTACCCAGTGGAAGATATAGTTTCAAGCTAGGGGCTTGAAGATTCGGTTACAGTGGTGTTTATTTTTACGTGATGAGGTTGCTAGCTGGCCTCATGTCCAACCTTCCCTCTTTACCAGTCTTATTAATGGCTCAGTGAGGTAAAGGAGTGCTTTGGTGGCCGTGGATTGAACACCGGAACACATGCGTAGTCGGTGAGCATTTTATCGCTGTGTAACGGAAGTACAAAAACAAACAACAATCCTAAAAAATTTTTATTTTGTCTGATAAACCTAATGTACATAAACAAACAAAAAAGTAACTATCTATAATTCAGATTATCTTATTATCCTATAGACAAAACATTATGATTGGTTTATATTTGAATTTTTATTTGTTATGTTATGTATATCAGAGTTAAGCCTGATGAGATCTAATTGAAAACAATATTGTTCGCTTAAGTGTGTTGTTTTGAATTAGTAGTGTAACGATAGGAGACAACGACGAGGCAACAGATCATTTATTGAGAAAATCAACAGATATTTATAGATTTCTATGTACATTATTATTAACTTTATTGTTAGCAGAGAAGCAACGTCTTCTGATTGTTTGTTTTCTTGCTCAAGGTTATTCTGTCGTCTCTTTGTTGCCGTTTCTTTCAAAGTCAGACCATATATCTGCGAATCGTATCCGCCCACTCTAAGTTTACTGTGACTGGTTGGTGAGTTCCTCAAGGTTAAGCTTTGTTATTGTTTTTTACCCATGACCCCAATTCGGAATGTAAACGCTGACGTAAACTGTTGTCTATAATTTTGGTTTGCAGACAGCTCTCACCATAGATTACAGATAGAAGAGCCAATTATTTTGCTAATAACATAGAAAGTTGTAGATCTCTCGCTAAACAGTCTCACTATCACATAGGAATTAGGACAAAAATGCTATCATAGAGTTCCTGCACTTGGTTGTACGAGCATATAATCTTCTATAATGACTTCTTTTCTTATCTGATGAGTTGCACGCGGAGGAAGGGTTGTGAACTGAGATCGTGTTCAAGGTCAGACAATATGGATTTGAACCATTTCTCACATGAAATTTTGTGTATGTCGACTGCAGTAGTAACGAGCTGGCTTAGTGGCACACTACTCAACCTACTGACAACCTTTAATACTCTGCGCAATTTAACATAGTCCTCTCTGAGTAGCTCAGGAAAGACTAAGTGAGAGCAGTAAAGTTCAACTGATAAGATGCAGGAGTTAAAAAATTATAAAATTAGAGGCTGGGTGATTCCAGACTGTCATAACTTCTAATTGTAGAAGGTGGTTAGACGGAGTATTTTCCTAAAAACCTACAAGATATGGGATGTACAGCAGTATATGCATGGAAGAAAATAGCCCACTAATGACGGAATATTCTTCTAAAGAATAATTAGGTAGAAAGATACAGAAGGTTAGTTTCGCGTATGGAGTTTATGCCATCTCTGGCGTAGATGTGATATCCGGCTGGATGGCTGTCGACCAAAGGGCATGCGTACTGCTTAGCAGTCCGCTCCGTCCTCCTTTATGGCTGGCTGTGAGTGAGACCTGGCCATTGAGAGTGAAAGACATGAAAAGGCGGGCTAGGTGTCTTTTATCATAGGTGCCTGAGTTCCATCTCCCGTGTTTAGGTATAATAGGGTAAGCAATATTGAGGTTAGGCATCGGTCAAGCGCTAGGTAGGTGGGAGAGGAAATCAACTGACGAGGCTGTGAAGGTACATCGATTGAGATGGTTAGGAAATGTGTTACATATGCATTCCTTGACGTCGCCTTCGTCAACGGGCGATCTTAGCTGACATAGGGTCAGGCTGGAAAAGAGCTAGTGGTTGTTAAACCAAAACATGGCTTCGTCAGTCAATGAAATCCACA
The DNA here is from genome assembly GCA_944472155.2 of Trichobilharzia szidati. Classification (NCBI taxonomy): domain Eukaryota; kingdom Metazoa; phylum Platyhelminthes; class Trematoda; order Strigeidida; family Schistosomatidae; genus Trichobilharzia; species Trichobilharzia szidati. The sequence continues at coordinate 133,855,862 of OX235274.1, forward strand.
ACAGTTAATTTAAGCCAGCCACGTAGGGAGGTGAAGACTTCCAGTCCTCGGGACAGTAAAAACCGATGTCTGGAGACGGTTTGTGATATAGATGGAAATCGTTCTCAATGGCGTAGATGCATCTACTGCTTGTGACTTATAATTTCCAATGAAACTATATTGTTCTTCGTTATTACTATTCTTTTTGTCTCATATCCCTGACTACTGTCTTTATTTTGAATTTCTCTTGCTTTGTGTGCAACATGGAGTGTGGCGACTTGACCTGCTGCAAAATGGTTCAAAGTTCTATGTTGAAAACAGACAGACAGACAGAAATGGACTGCTGGGTGAGCATTATTGTCTCCCATTTCACCGAAACATTTTGTAATCGATTTCAGCCCAGAGCACGTTTGTTACACAAATACGACTATTTATTTTGACACCCCATAACTACTGATCTGTTATTCTACGTTTAAAAAAATTTATCCGCCGCATAACTGGCTCGCATTATTGTAACGACAACAAATATTATATCTTATGTTTTATAATTGTGAGAACCTGAAGAGGAGAATTGATTGGAAAGAATATTCTTCGTTCAGATTGACTTTTAATTCATGGGATATGGGAATATTTCACACAATTATATCTTATAATTCTTGAATATTTTAAAAGTGTCATTCATACATCTCTCCGCCATAACTTTTAAAGGCAGGATTAAATGCGTTAACAGTAACATTTACCCAAGTATCTATAAAAATATCTGCTACAATTGAATGTCGATGTCTCCATGTTGGTCTGCGATTCTTTATAAACATCTAAACACAGAAACTTCGCTACCAAGTACACTTGTCAATCGTTGACGAAATATTCCGTTGATGCTTTTTTTTCTTTTTTTTTCATTCCTTTGTCTTCTGAATGGAACATAGGAGGCTCCAGACTAGGAGGCTTGAAGTTTCAGTAGCTGCCATCGTGTTGTTTAGCTTTAAGAGGTGGGATTGCTAACCACACAAACACACCCATGCA
>OX235274.1:133857360-133899690 GCA_944472155.2 Trichobilharzia szidati
TAGGCGTTGCTTCATTCCGATTATACGTGGGCGGTGTTGAATTGATAAACAAAGATTCAGTAATGATTAACCTCTCTCTCTCTCCACGTTACTACATTACGTTTTATTAATACTCTCACCTTGTCCCCCACCCTCCACCCTATCGTGTGGTGATTACATGCAGCGAGTGAATGCAATCCAGTAGCTCAGCTTTTCTCTAGGTTATCTAACTTAGCAGGTTCAATCATTCTAATAACCTAGTTGACTCATAGACATCATTACATGGTTTTCTAGTAAATTATATTACTTTTTCTCAATTGGATCTGACCAATTGGGTCCTTGAGCCGACAAAGTTTATCCCTCAGAGAGTACGTCGGTTTGTTTAAATGCCACCCTGACTAATTCCAGCCTGAGAATTGAGGATCCTACGTAACGCCTCTGACGTTCATCCTGCACACGGCAGTACTTCAGAAGCTCTGATATGTACATTATTTTTATTATGGTACTTCATATGTTTTTCAAGAAAATTCTGATGGGTAGTCATTCACTGGTAATATTTTCTTTGTTTATTTGATTTCATTATTTAAATCTTCTGCCTTACTATGGATGATGAGTGGCAATAATTTATGCTCGAAACCTTGTCATCCAGTTATTATTAGTAGTGCATCATCACTGTGTGTGTGTGTGTGTGTGTGATATTTGAAATAAACTCATCCAATATGAAATTACACTTAGTGTGTATAAGGACTTACTATTCAGTGGGCCGCCTCCGGTTGAAATAGATGGAACGAGATTCGAACCTCACGATCAACTGACTGAAAGATAAATATTGCTTATTACTAATACCAAGTTTCCTAGGGTGAGTGCGTCAGTATTTCAGTGGTAGAATGCTCTCCTTCCACGCGGGAGTTTAAGTCCTGCTTCCCAACCAATGGACACCTCTCTCCTATTTGATGTTTTTATACTGATGAACATCTCCACTATGCATATCGTAATTTGGTGTAGTTGGGTTCTGTAAAATCAGGGAGTACTGGATAGCTGTTGCTGTCTACAGGTTACTGGAAGGTCCTGAACTTGGAGGAGACAACTGTCCAGTAATCCCTGGCTTTTCAGTAATTCTCTAAATGATGTCAGCTTGTGATCGAATCTGTAACCGATCAAATCCCTGCAAACTAATAACTAGAAAAAAATTTTTTTCTTGCATTGTTTAAGTATCATTACGCATTCTTATCGATGTTTTAACTGTCCAAGTTCAGAAACTATTCTCTTCTTGTGGTCAAGTGTAGATTAGATGAACATGGAGTAATTCTGTAATCAACCTCTCTCTTTATATACCTATATGGAATTACACTTAATGTGTAAAGACTGTTGATACCGCTTACGACTCAGTTGACCTCAAGCTGAAATAGCTGGAGTAAGATTCGAACCTCGGGACTGACTGACTAAAATTGCTTAAGCCAATAGGCCACATCTTCTTAACTCTATACATCGTAGATGGGTGTAGTTGGGTTGTGTTTTCTGAGTCACTCTCAGAGAAACAAACTACAACAGCTTCTGTTTCATTATATAGGTATAAAACTTGGGCACTGTGGTGGTAGAGTATAACTCCATTATAGATAAGATTTTATTTTGACAAATCACACAGTGTGTTTGTTATACAGTAATATTAACTGATGACCACGTTTCGAGCACAAACTATTACCACTCATAATCATATGAAGGCATTCACTCACACAACTTTTTTCCTTCATTTATATACATGTGTGTGTGGAATCGACTAGATATTTGAATGAAAACCAATATGGGATAATGTACATTCACAAGTAATAATAATACGAGTGTTATTGATCAGTTATATTCAAATGGGAAATAAGACGAGTGTTTTTATAGTCATAATAAGTTACTTGTTGGAATGTTATGATGTGCTTGAATTAAAATAGAATTTTAACATTACTTATTATCCTCCTCTGATTTGAGCGGAGGTAATAATATCTTCCATGCATATCTCTGGTATTTGCATTGAGTCATTTCTGTTGCATGTGTTGTGTTGGGTGTAGACTCGATGAACCAGGCAGGATTCAGTAATCAATCTCTCTCACTCTCCACCTACCTGGAATACTTTTTAGAATTTTAACCCTCTCCCAACCTGTTGTGTGATTATTTACATGCAGTGCGATTGCTGAGATTTTCTCTAAATTACTTATCTTCTCGGGACCAACCATTCTTACCTTAGCTAAATTCTTATGTTCCAACAATCTGATTACCCCCGACCTACTAGTCTGACCTATATAGGTGACCTCACAGTCATTGCGGGGTTTTTTGTAAATTATATTATTTTATCTAATTGGGTCAACTTACAGGGTCCTTTAACCTACAGACCTTGTCCTACGTGAGTGAGTTTGTCGGTTTAAATCCCACTCTAATTCCTCCTTTATTAAGAATCCTACATCTCAGGGTCTCAGATATCCATCCCCTCCTTATATGGTTGATGACTTATATTCTCCCTTATATATGTTATCACTACTAGTTTCACAATTATTTTTACTTTGCTTTTGGCCCTTTTCGATCTTCCTAATGAATTTTAAAGGATAGTTATTTAACACCAACGCCTCTTCTATCTGTTTTATTTCATCACTTAGTTCTTTTCTTGTGCTACGTAGTGATACTGCTCGGTTTATTAGACACTTAACTAAGCCTGCCTTTACAGACAGATAACGGATGAGATGAATTAAAGTCTAAATATCTATTAGAATCCGTTGGCTTTGCCTTTTATAAACGCTAGTGTGCAGTTTACCTTCTCCTGTTCGTTTTACCGTTCAATCTAACATCATAGCTAATTATCCTTGTTCATTTTCCGATTCAAATGTGAATTTTATTCCCTTTACTAGTGAGTTTAGCTGTGTGAAGAAGCTAGAGTTATGTTCTGTTTTTAACACTGTGAGTGGAAGTGTCATCCACATATCTCCACCATATTTTTGGAGCAGGATTAAATGCTGCATTAAGAGCAATATTTTCCCAGCTGTTCATAGATATGTCTGCTACGATAGGGGATATTGGTGATCCATAGCATTGCCACACCTCCTCTTTGTCTATATATATTTTGCCTTGGAATTTAAAGATAGTAGATGTGAGGGAGCATAACTGAATTCCTAAAATAATTTCTTCAATGGGCAGCTTTGTCCTATGAGTTTCATTACTTAGAAGTTGGTTAGCCCAGAATTTGACCTACCTCTTAATAAGGCATAATATCGATGTTGAATATTTAGATAACTCGCATGTATGTCGGGGAATTCGGTTCATTTATTCAACAACGATTCTCTTATTATTACACCCAAAAAAATTACCAAAACACGCATGTCAATGCTGGTGAACAGTGAATCATGATCAGATCCTGTAACCAATCAATCAAATCCCTACAAACCAATACTTGAATATCAATGAGATGCTCACTAACGACTAGCCCTATTCAGATGGTTAGTAGTTACCTAGGGTATGATGGAGAAGATTTGTAGCTCAGGTAGATGAGCTCAGAGAACACAACCACATCATAAAAGTTACCTAGGGTTCTAGTGAAAAGTTGAGACCAGTAGAGTACACAGCAGGTTGAAGGTGAGGCAGTAACTCATCGAAGAAGATATTGCGAATTGGTCATGCTATATCATGAATTGACAGAAGTTAGAATTCATGGACCGAGTCCCAGTGGCTAAATAGTCTACGAGCTAGCTTACCTTGTAACCAGAAGGCCCCTAGGTTCGAACCCTGACGACGAGTGCGCAGAGCCCCAAACTAGGACGAAACAGCTGTCCAGTACTCCTTGACTGGTTTTCCAATGGTTCTTTAACCGATGTCAGCTATAGATGAAATCCTGTTACTGAACATTGAATTATTTGTTTATTCGCACTAGTCACTAGATTGGCGGGGGAAACAAAAAGGCTATTATTGCTTCGTTGTATACAGTGATTGGCAGAAGATTGGAGATATACGATCAGAAGTATCGTTGTATATGATATCGACGTTAATTTACAGACTTTTGCACTTGGTAGTGATAATTGTATATCTGTCTCGTCATTGGTTGAAGAATACACAATCGTATTACCCAACCGTTTTCCATTGTTCCGTAGCAGTTACACCGTGCATAGTATTCTGCGTATTAGGCCTAGTCTTCTAAAACCAACGGCAGGTCCAGAATCATTATGATCTGGATATTTGACAACGCATAGGTATAAGTATTTTTTTGTTAAATATTTTTGATTATAGCTTGATTCCACACACTGTATTTTTGGTACAAGTAGAGAATTTTCAGCATGTGATATCAGTAGCCCAAATTTTGCAGGCCAACCACTGATATCAGGTGTGCGTTGGCAGGGGATCGAACGCCAGACCATGTGGATGGTCGGCGAGAGTCCTAACCACTGTGTCACTGACACACAAGTACATGTAATGATAACAATAATACAATTTATTTATATATGTATTTACACATTTTTATTATTATTTTTGTTTTTATTTTTATTCTTGTTCTTTTTCGGTGGTTTTACTTTGATTTTTTTCTTCTTTTCCTTGTTTTTCGGTTCATTTTCTGCTTCTAACTTAATACGTTTACATTTTGGTGTATTTCCATCCTTATTATTATTATTATCATTATGCCTCTTCTTATTTTTAACTGGTACAACGCGAAGAAATTCTCCAAGCCAATTGGTTAATAGTTTAATCAATGCCTTTTCATTATACACAAGTACTAGATCCGTTAACTGACTAGACGACTCTGAATGTTTAGTTAAACCGTCAAGTGAATCTACACTGAAGACTATTGGTTGGATAAATTCACTTGACATGTTCGAGCTCGACGGTAGTTCTTGTTGTTGCTGCTGCCGCTGTCGTTGAGAATAGTGTTGACGCCATCTCAACGCCAACCAATTACCACCATGGCGATCCCAAAATATTTCAAAATATTTGCCTAAACGTAACTTGAAGCAAGAAAAGGAAAACAAAAGGGTGGAAATGAGAGATTATCGGTGATTATGGGCTCATCAGCTGAAGAGGACAGTAGAAAATAGAACAAAGTGGAGATGTGCTGTTGAAGTTGTATGTTCCACTCAGAGAAGCCAAGGGGCGCGAAGTTAAACTTTAAGCACCACTAACTACTACCAGTGGAGTGCGACCTCACCAATGGCACCTTGAAACGCTCACTGAGCAAGTTAGTGAAACCTGGCAAATAAATAATGTTGCCATCATCAATTAAACATGCTCATCAAAGTGTTCGGTTATTAAATGGAATATCTGGGGAGTTTCAGCCTAGGTTTGGACCAAGTACAAGTTAGGGTTAGGTCAACCTAATAAAGGCGACATTAGGGTCGGTTCGAGTTAGATTACAGTTAGTTTTGGCATATTTTCGCGTTAGGGTTAGGTTCAGGAAGGATTAAGGCTTTTGTTATTGTTAGAAGACCTACATAATTACATGCATAGAATGTGGTTCAATTACTCTGTTGATATAAGAATAGGACTTGTGCACTGTGGTGGTAGAGTATAATTCCATTGTGGGTAAAATCTATTTTGATAAAGTCTCACGGTGGTGTTATACAGTAGTCATATTTACTGATGAACACGTTTCCAGCACAATTTATTGCTCAATAAATATTACTGTATAACACTATGAGACTTTATCAAAATAAAGTTTACCCACAATGGAATTTATACTCCGTTGATATACTCCAACCTAAAACAGAGAGCCATTTTTATCACATGTGAGAGGAAGGTATCCTCTGTAACACTTTTATACAGTTTTTATGCATTATTTTTTTCATAAATATATGTATTCCATACACAAAAATGCCTCCTTCACGTGATTGGTGCGTTCGAAGTCATTCGCTGATTGGTAGCTGATGGTGCTTAATGTATAACTTTGCCACCCAAGTAATAATAATAATAATACACCGATGAACGGATATCGTGTATCAAGCAAGAAGACAACAGTTGTAGTCGAATGTGTAGGCGAATAAAGTGAGGAAGCTTAGTCAAACACCGTGAAGGTTATTCATGATTCAATAAAATTATATAGGGTGGAGGTGTGGTCCCCTAGTTTAGGCATTCAACTTACAACCAGTGGATAACGGGTTCAGATCCCGCTCCACATACCGAGGTTTGAACAACTCCGGGTAGTATAACCTAACTAATCATTATGCACTGGGTACATGGAATCGCAAGTGATTGTTTAGTAACAATGGTTGAGTGGTTAGAGGATTTTGTCATGAGCTGACATCAAAAGGATTTTCAACGCAGTTAAGCTATGCTGTATATCCAATAGCCTATCGATACTTAGTTCAAGAAATAAAGACAGAGTGCGGAGCTAGTTACATAGGGCGTGCGATCAGGCAAATTCATCGTCGAATTCCTGAACACCTCCTATCTTGGTTTGGTAAAGGTTCAAACAAAGCCGCTATACGCAGCTCAATACTAGCTCATCTAGTCGTCTATACTGGACATCAAATCGACACTCTGACAAAACTTTTAACTAAAATAACCACTTGATTGATAAAACATTTTGATGTAAAACCTATATATCAGTGTAGAGCCAGCGATGATGAGGGACTAATGGAAAAGGAATATAATATAAGAATAAATAGAACTTGGGCACTGTGGTGGTAGAGTATAATTCCATTATGGATAAAATTTATTTTGATAAAGTCTCACAGTGTTATACAATAGTAATATTTACTGATGAACACGTTTCGAGAACAATTTGTTATTGCTGCTCATAATCATATTAAGGCACTACTTACACAACTTTCTAACTTCGTTTATATAATTCCATAATTTCTCATCGCTTAACTTGATTGATAGTAGTATTTTTCATATTTCCGGTAGGAGTGATGAGACATTCCTATTGCATGTGTTGTGTTGGGTGTAGACTCGATGAACAAGGATTCAGTAAACAACCTCTCTTTCTCTCTCCACCTACTCAAGTTGCTTCGTAGAATTTTGACCCTCTCCCAGCCTATTGTGTGGTTGTGTGTTAATGCTTGCAGTGCGGTTGCTGAGTTTTTTTTTGAATCACTCATCTTCGCGGGGTCAGTCATTCTAACCTTAGCTAAATTCTTATGTTCCAACAAGCTGATTACCCCTGACCTAATAGTTTGACCTATATAGTTGACCTCACAGTCACTGCGGAGTATTTTGTAAATTATATTATTTTGTTTAATTGGGTCAACCTACAGGGTCCTTTAACCTACAAACCTTGTCCTACGTGAGTGAGTTTGTAGGTTTGAATGCCACAATCCTAATTCCTGCTTTATTAAGAATCCTACGTGTCAGGCTCTCAGATGTCCCCCCACTTATATGGTAAAACTACTGTAGATGCCTTATATTCTCTTTTATTTATGTTATCATTATTAGTTTCACCATTATTTTTATTTTGCTTTTGACCTTCTCTGATCTTCCTCCTAATGAATTTTATAGGATAGTTATTTGAAAAATAGAATGCATATTTCTTCGCTCAATCTGTTGTCTTTCCTTCTAAACTGCAAATCACAAACCTGAGTAAACAGATTGTGTAGCCGTGTATGAGTAATTTCTTCAGAGTATGAAACTGTTTACAAATATCACCACCAATTAATTCAATCACAAAAATGTTTTCATAGCATTAGAGATTAAAAAAAATATATAATTTAACTAACAATTAACTTACTTGTAACAGCTTTACCACCCAATTCAACGGATCATAACAGAACAGCTGTGGCCAATAACGAGCACCAGGCGCTGGTAACTCCATTGGCACTTCATTAGAGCTTCGATTCTCAAGAACACTAAGATTTTTGTCCTTCAGCACTCCCTTAAGAGATTCTAAATGACGTAATTCGGTCATATTTGCCTTAAACTTGAATCGAATATCGGTTTTCTTGAAGACTGGACGAAAAATGGCCTGTAATGAAAAATTTTAGAAAGGTGTCTTCGACATATATATATATATATGCATATACAGTGAAAACTTTCCATTTAGACATTTAGAAGACACAAAACAGAGTGCGGTGATACAAGTGCTCAATGCAGAAGAGGTACACTGTATGGGAGTAAGACAAGGCTGCCTAATATCGTCAATGATTTTCCTGATGCCAGTAGATTGGATAATGCGACAGACAGACACAGAGCAAGCAATGAGGAAACAGGCATAAAATGGACTCACACAAAGACAAACTTGAGGGATGTGGACTTCGCCGATGATATATGTCTGATTTCTCACCGAACTGGAAGATATGCGAATGATGAAAGGCAACAAGTTGGCTATAGAAGAAGCATCCAGAGAAGATAGGACTTACTTCAAGTGAACATAGAGAAAACAGGGGTGATGAAGATTCCTGGCCAACAACAAAAGCAGCAACAACAACAGACAACAATCAGCATAAATGGGAGGAATCTGAAAGAAGTAACCTCCTTCACCCACCTCTCTGGAAAGCACTGTTTCAACTACAGGAGGACGGAACTGATGAGGATATAAAAGCAAGGATCGGGAAAGCAAGGCAAGCAAGCTTTCATTTCTCTCAAGTCTGTGTGGAGATCAACACTCAGCACTAAGCATGAAAAATTAGATCCGAATTTTCAACTTCAATGTGAAGTCAGTGCTACTTTATGGATCAGAAACATGAAGCCACGTCACGAAGGGCACTTCGAACAAACTACACACCTTCATCAGCAGCTGTCTTCGCTCAATACTACTCAAGATCCGATGGCCAGCCAGAAGAGATCACCAACAGGGATCTCCAGCAATGAATGGACCAACCCAGCAGGAAGCAACTGTACAACAAATATGCAGGAAGAAATGGAGGTGGATTGGCCATACTCTGAGGAAACAAACCATCAAGTGATATTACTAGACAAGCCATCGCTCGAGTGGAACCCGAAAGGGAAGCGGTGAGTTGGTCGTCCAAGGGTGATATGAAGGAGGTCATGAGAAGAGGAGATGAAAGAATGTGGGCAGATGTGGAGCCGGTGAAAACGTTGGCGGAGAACCGAACGCAATGGAGACGTGTGGCTGAAGCCCTATGTTCCTCTAGGAATTAAAGGAAATAATGATAACAAATAATAATAATACACTGTACCTTCACAAAGGTTTCAATTTTATGTTCAGGAATTAAGGATAATCTACCTTAATTTCGCTTTCCCTATATTTATCTACCAGTTTGGCTCTTTCCATAGAACCAATTGCAATAGACGCACAACTCGACATGTTCACCATCGGATTTCCAAACAACTAAGGTCTATTCACAGTTTAATTTTAGCTCGATATCAACAAGTATTTTATCGCATACTGACGAGGAGTTCGTCTTTGGAATCTACCTGCAGAAGCTTAAACCTGTATGTTCAGAAAAAATTCCTGCAGCAACCTTCCTTACCTTGGCTGTCATTATAATTCCATGGTAACGGTCAATACAAATCATCAATAGCAATCTTTTTTTAATTCCTTCACATTCCCAGTGGAACATAGGGCGGCTTCAAGCTAGATACTTGAAGTTTCTGTAGCAGTGGTGTTTATTTTTACGCGATGGGGTTGCTAGCCCCAACCTTCCCTCTTTACCAGTCTTATTACTGGCTGAGTGAGGTAAAAGAGTGCGTCGGTGGCCGGGGATCGACCACATGCGGCGTGGTCGGCGAGCATTCTACCACTGTGCCACCAACGCATTATCAATACAAATACAAGAGGATAAATGATCGGGGAGATAATCTCCAGAAACTATCAATCACATTTAAAGTCCTCGGAAAATATAGCTGAAGTCAGCGATTAATGTGTGTTATCTAAAAGGGAACAATGCAAGCTTCATAATTAATCCACATCCAACCAACTCAGGGAACACATCTACACGAATATCATTCACCTAAAGTTGAAAATCTTCTCCAACTATTCAAAATATAAAAACAACTATATGTTACCAGAATGTTTTGCGATCCCTACGATATATACTACTAACCAATATGAGTAGACAAAAATAATTCAAATAAAAATCATTACTGATATCAGATGGTTGGAGGCAATCGGCCACAGGAAACCTTGCCTCACCTAGGTTTCGTGCTAGTTAGCACTCAACAGTCAGTCAGCAAGGCGTATCTGCAACCTTGAAGGAACTCATGTCCCTCCTTTCTGTGACTCGAACCCACGTCACCCAGTGAGAGCTACAGTCAGAGACGTTACTACTGAGCTTTTCGGGCTCGCGCCGTGATGGCGAGCTACTATTCCACAGATTTCATATTAATTGATTGCCCCAAATCACATACGAAAGGTAACTTATTCCATTCTATTTCACTTTTTACTGATATTATGTGACCGAAAATTTGAAGATTAGTATTTGTAGTAGATTCTTCCCTCCCTTTCCCTAAAAAAAAAAACACAAACATGATGTTGGTTACTTGGTGATGGCTAACAGTGGTATCTGGGACACGCATTTCGTCAAACTTCGGATTCGTCATCTGGATATTACTGCATTCAAAGTTATTGACAGTATCCACACACTAACATTCGGGTGTAACACCCACCATTCCATTAAACTATTGAGTGCTCGGTTCGAATCACAGTGGACTAAACAAGGGACTAGACGCATGACACCAGTTACTTACGACCTAGTTGTCCAATCAAACTATCCGACTCAGGGATTGACTTGTTACCATCAGGGAATAATCCTGTTGACTTAGAATATGCAGATGATATAGTCCTCCTCCCTAGGTGAAGACGCTGACAAAATATAGTCTTATGAACACCTTGAGTTGTAATTTGCGAATATTCGACATGCGATTCGCTCCTCTCAAATGTAAGATGATGTTACAGTACTGGACTGGACTACATTATTTTTTATTTATTTTTTATTTTGATTTACAGCTTGATTCCACACCGTATTTTCAGTACAAGTATGGAATTTTCAGCATGGATATCGGTTGCCCAAATTCAGGCATACCATAGATATCGGGTGTGCGCCGGCAGGGGATCGAACCCCGGACCATGTGCATGGTCGGCGAGAGTCCTAACCACTGTGCCACCGACACTGTGCCACTCCTAGCTTAGAAATAGGAAGAGAAGGTGTTGATGGAGCGTGTCCACTCCGTCCTCCTTTATGGCTGGCTGTGAGACCTGGCCATAGAGAGTAGAGGACATGAAAATCATGGCTAGCTGTCTTTGATCATAGGTGCCTGAGTTCTATCTCCCGTGTGAAGTGGTATAATAGGGTGAGAAATATTGAGGTTAGGCATCTATCGAATGCTAGATAAGGAGGGGAAATCGATAGACGAGGCTGTGAAGCTACATCGACTGAGACGGTTAGGACGTGTGTTACGCATGCCTAACCACAGCCTTCCTCGCCCGACAGACGATGTTAGCTGACATAGGATTGATCAGGTTGGAAAAGAGCTGCTAGTGGTGGTTAAACCAAAACATGGCTTCAACAGTCAGTCAAATCAACAACAGTTAATTTAAACAAGACAAGTAGGAAGATGTTTTGTTCTCCATTATTACTATTCCTTTGTCTCACACCTCTGTTTACTGTCTATATTATGCAGTTCTTCTACTTTCTTCTCTTGCTTTGTGTGCTACATGGAGTGTGGCGACTTAAACTGCCGCACATATGTGCAAAGTTCTATGTCGAAAACCGACCGACCGAGGAAGATGTAGACTTCCTAGTTGGGCTCCTCGGGACGGTAGAAACCAATGAAGGCTGGAGACAATTGGTGATATGGCTCAAACTGATCGTCCTCAACGGCTGCTACAGATGCATCCACTCCTTGTGACTTATGATTCCCAATAAAACTATATGGTTCTTCCATATTACTATTCTTTTTGTTTCATATAACTGTTTACTGTCTCTGTAATGCATTTCTTCTACTTTCATCTCTTGCTTTGTGTGCTACATGGAGTGTGGCGACTCGAACTGCTGCACATCTGTGCAAAGCAGTTCTACGTTGAAACCAATCAGTCAGTCAGTCATCCGATACAGTCCTACTGGAGATCAATCGCGAGTCAAAAAAGACCTCAATGGTAACGTCTTTGACAGCAGCACTGTGTGACACGAGTTCTAATCTCAGAGAGAGGACATCAGTTCCTTCGATAGTTGCAGATACATACGCCTTGCTGATTGACAGGTGAATGTCAACAAGCACGAAACTTAGATTAAAAGGCTTCCTGTCGATTGCCTCCAACCATCTAATACATCAAATTGACATTAAGAAATATATGCAAGTGAAAAGCAACAAGTTGGCGATAGAAGAAGCATCAAAGATAGGCCTTCAAGTGAACATAGAGAAAACAGAGGTAGGTGATGAAGATTCCTGGCCAACACTAACAGCAACAACAACAGACAACAATAAGCATATATGGGAGGAATTTGAAAGAAACTACCTCCCTTAGCTACCTACCTGGAAAGCATCGTTTCAACTACAGGAGGACGGAACTGATGAGGATATAAAAGCAAGGATCGGGAAAGCAAGGCAAGCAAGCTTTCATTTCTCTCAAGTCTGTGTGGAGATCAACACTCAGCACTAAGCATGAAAAATTAGATCCGAATTTTCAACTTCAATGTGAAGTCAGTGCTACTTTATGGATCAGAAACATGAAGCCACGTCACGAAGGGCACTTCGAACAAACTACACACCTTCATCAGCAGCTGTCTTCGCTCAATACTACTCAAGATCCGATGGCCAGCCAGAAGAGATCACCAACAGGGATCTCCAGCAATGAATGGACCAACCCAGCAGGAAGCAACTGTACAACAAATATGCAGGAAGAAATGGAGGTGGATTGGCCATACTCTGAGGAAACAAACCATCAAGTGATATTACTAGACAAGCCATCGCTCGAGTGGAACCCGAAAGGGAAGCGGTGAGTTGGTCGTCCAAGGGTGATATGAAGGAGGTCATGAGAAGAGGAGATGAAAGAATGTGGGCAGATGTGGAGCCGGTGAAAACGTTGGCGGAGAACCGAACGCAATGGAGACGTGTGGCTGAAGCCCTATGTTCCTCTAGGAATTAAAGGAAATAATGATAACAAATAATAATAATACACTGTACCTTCACAAAGGTTTCAATTTTATGTTCAGGAATTAAGGATAATCTACCTTAATTTCGCTTTCCCTATATTTATCTACCAGTTTGGCTCTTTCCATAGAACCAATTGCAATAGACGCACAACTCGACATGTTCACCATCGGATTTCCAAACAACTAAGGTCTATTCACAGTTTAATTTTAGCTCGATGTCAACAAGTATTTTATCGCATACTGACGAGGAGTTCGTCTTTGGAATCTACCTGCAGAAGCTTAAACTTGTATGTTCAGAAAAAATTCCTGCAGCAACCTTCCTTACCTTGGCTGTCATTATAATTCCATGGTAACGGTCAACACAAATCATCAATAGCAATCTTTTTTTAATTCCTTCACATTCCCAGTGGAACATAGGGCGGCTTCAAGTTAGATACTTGAAGTTTCTGAAGCAGTGGTGTTTATTTTTACGCGATGGGGTTGCTAGCCCCATCCTTCCCTCTTTACCAGTCTTATTACTGGTTTAGTGAGATAAAAGAGTGCGTCGGTGGCCGGCGATCGAACCCCGGACCACATGAGGCATGGTCGGCGAGCACTCTACCGCTGTGCCACCGACGCATTATCAATACAAATACAAGAGGATAAATGATCGGGGAGATAATCTCCAGAAACTATCAATCACATTTAAAGTCCTCGGAAAATATAGCTGAAGTCAGCGATTAATGTGTGTTATCTAAAAGGGAACAATGCAAGCTTCATAATTAATCCACATCCAACCAACTCAGGGAACACATCTACACGAATATCATTCACCTAAAGTTGAAAATCTTCTCCAACTATTCAAAGATATAAAAACAACTATATGTTACCAGAATGTTTTGCGATCCCTACGATATATACTACTAACCAATATGAGTAGAGAAAAATAATTCAAATAAAAATCATTACTGATATCAGATGGTTGGAGGCAATCGGCCACAGGAAACCTTGCCTGACCTAGGTTTCGTGCTAGTTAGCACTCAACAGTCAGTCAGCAAGGCGTACCTGCAACCTTGAAGGAACTCATGTCCCTCCTTTCTGTGACTCGAACCCACGTCACCCAGTGAGAGCTACAGTCAGAGACGTTACTACTGAGCTTTTCGGGCTCGCGCCGTGATGGCGAGCTACTATTCCACAGATTTCATATTAATTGATTGCCCCAAATCACATACGAAAGGTAACTTATTCCATTCTATTTCACTTTTTACTGATATTATGTGACCGAAAATTTGAAGATTAGTATTTGTAGTAGATTCTTCCCTCCCTTTCCCTAAAAAAAAAAACACAAACATGATGTTGGTTACTTGGTGATGGCTAACAGTGGTATCTGGGACACGCATTTCGTCAAACTTCGGATTCGTCATCTGGATATTACTGCATTCAAAGTTATTGACAGTATCCACACACTAACATTCGGGTGTAACACCCACCATTCCATTAAACTATTGAGTGCTCGGTTCGAATCACAGTGGACTAAACAAGGGACTAGACGCATGACACCAGTTACTTACGACCTAGTTGTCCAATCAAACTATCCGACTCAGGGATTGACTTGTTACCATCAGGGAATAATCCTGTTGACTTAGAATATGCAGATGATATAGTCCTCCTCCCTAGGTGAAGACGCTGACAAAATATAGTCTTATGAACACCTTGAGTTGTAATTTGCGAATATTCGACATGCGATTCGCTCCTCTCAAATGTAAGATGATGTTACAGTACTGGACTGGACTACATTATTTTTTATTTATTTTTTATTTTGATTTACAGCTTGATTCCACACCGTATTTTCAGTACAAGTATGGAATTTTCAGCATGGATATCGGTTGCCCAAATTCAGGCATACCATAGATATCGGGTGTGCGCCGGCAGGGGATCGAACCCCGGACCATGTGCATGGTCGGCGAGAGTCCTAACCACTGTGCCACCGACACTGTGCCACTCCTAGCTTAGAAATAGGAAGAGAAGGTGTTGATGGAGCGTGTCCACTCCGTCCTCCTTTATGGCTGGCTGTGAGACCTGGCCATAGAGAGTAGAGGACATGAAAATCATGGCTAGCTGTCTTTGATCATAGGTGCCTGAGTTCTATCTCCCGTGTGAAGTGGTATAATAGGGTGAGAAATATTGAGGTTAGGCATCTATCGAATGCTAGATAAGGAGGGGAAATCGATAGACGAGGCTGTGAAGCTACATCGACTGAGACGGTTAGGACGTGTGTTACGCATGCCTAACCACAGCCTTCCTCGCCCGACAGACGATGTTAGCTGACATAGGATTGATCAGGTTGGAAAAGAGCTGCTAGTGGTGGTTAAACCAAAACATGGCTTCAACAGTCAGTCAAATCAACAACAGTTAATTTAAACAAGACAAGTAGGAAGATGTTTTGTTCTCCATTATTACTATTCCTTTGTCTCACACCTCTGTTTACTGTCTATATTATGCAGTTCTTCTACTTTCTTCTCTTGCTTTGTGTGCTACATGGAGTGTGGCGACTTAAACTGCCGCACATATGTGCAAAGTTCTATGTCGAAAACCGACCGACCGAGGAAGATGTAGACTTCCTAGTTGGGCTCCTCGGGACGGTAGAAACCAATGAAGGCTGGAGACAATTGGTGATATGGCTCAAACTGATCGTCCTCAACGGCTGCTACAGATGCATCCACTCCTTGTGACTTATGATTCCCAATAAAACTATATGGTTCTTCCATATTACTATTCTTTTTGTTTCATATAACTGTTTACTGTCTCTGTAATGCATTTCTTCTACTTTCATCTCTTGCTTTGTGTGCTACATGGAGTGTGGCGACTCGAACTGCTGCACATCTGTGCAAAGCAGTTCTACGTTGAAACCAATCAGTCAGTCAGTCATCCGATACAGTCCTACTGGAGATCAATCGCGAGTCAAAAAAGACCTCAATGGTAACGTCTTTGACAGCAGCACTGTGTGACACGAGTTCTAATCTCAGAGAGAGGACATCAGTTCCTTCGATAGTTGCAGATACATACGCCTTGCTGATTGACAGGTGAATGTCAACAAGCACGAAACTTAGATTAAAAGGCTTCCTGTCGATTGCCTCCAACCATCTAATACATCAAATTGACATTAAGAAATATATGCAAGTGAAAAGCAACAAGTTGGCGATAGAAGAAGCATCAAAGATAGGCCTTCAAGTGAACATAGAGAAAACAGAGGTAGGTGATGAAGATTCCTGGCCAACACTAACAGCAACAACAACAGACAACAATAAGCATATATGGGAGGAATTTGAAAGAAACTACCTCCCTTAGCTACCTACCTGGAAAGCATCGTTTCAACTACAGGCGGACGGAACTGATGAGGATATAAAAGCAAGGATCGGGAAAGCAAGGCAAGCTTTCATTACTCTCAAGTTTGTGTGGAGGTCAACAGCATTCAGCATGAAAAATAACATCCGGATTTTCAACTCCAATGTGAAGTCAGTACTACTATACGGATCAGAGACATGGCGCCGCGTCATAAAGAGCACCTCAAACAAACTACAGACCTTCATCAACAGCTGTCTTCGCTCAATACTACTCAAGATCAGATGGCCGGGAGAGATCAGCATTAAAGGTCTCTGGAAGTGAACCAACCAGGAACCGATTGTGAAACAAATAGGCAGGAAGAAATGGAGGTGGATTGGCCATACTCTGAGGAAACCATCAAGTGACATCACTAGACTAGCCCTCAAGTGGAACCCGAAAGGCAGGCGGCGAGTCGGTCGTCAGTGCGAGGGTGACTTGGAGGAGGTGATGTGAAGAGGAGATGAAAGCATGTGGGCAAACTTGGAGCCAGGTGAAAACTCTAGCAAGGAACCGAAAGCAATGGAGACGTGTGGGGCTGAAGCCCTATGTTCCTCTAGGAATTAAAGGAAATAATAATAATATAATAATATAAAGAGAAGAGATAACTATTCCATAGCAAAATAACACTACTTACTATAAGATCATTTACTGTAGCTCCACTGACAAGCATAGCTCTTAAAAGATCACGTGATTGACCAGCTATCACTTTCAATTCACTTAAACCTGATCGACTTGGTCCAATTTCAGTCCATTCTGTACCAGTTAAATCTAACGGAGTATAGATAACTAGAGCAGGTAGATTACATCTTGGCGTATGATGAAATGAATTCAAGGCTGTTCGTCGTTTATTCATATCTGAAAAGAAAAACGGGGGGGGGGTGAATAAGCAATATATATGTGGTACATTGTGGTACATGTACACAAAAGAATGAACGAGATATATTCATTGTACAGAATCCGATAATGGACTCACTACAATCCTGGCTGGCTGGCTGGCTGGATTCAACATAGAACTTGGCACAGAAGTGCAGCAGTTCGAGTTACCACGTTCCAAATAGCACACAAAGGTAGACAAGGAAATGAGTGATGAAGAGAATCAATAGAGTTTAGACAAGTATAAGAGTGAAACAGAATGAGTAATGGTAGAAAGGAATATGAAAGATTACAGAGACTGAATATATCTGCGTAAGCCATTGACAACGATTTTGAGCCATGTCACCCATTGTCTCCAGACATTGATTCTTAGAGTCCCGAGGGCCCCAACTCGGAAGTCTGCATCTCCCTACCTGACTCAGTTTAACTGTCAAGGATTTCATGGATTGATTGATGCCATGCTTTTGTTTGGCCACCTCTTACTCTTTTCCAACATGCACCTATATCACCTAGTAATGCCCGTCCGTCAGGGGAGGCGATGGTTAGGCATGCGCACCACGTGACCTAACCATTTCAATCTATGTAACTTTATTGCCTCGTCGATTGATTTTCCCTCTTTGCCCAACACTCTACGCCAAACGTCAACATTACTTACCTACCTTATTATGCCACCTAACGTGAGAAAGAGATCGTAGACATCTATGATCAAAAACAGTCAACCTTTTCATGTCTTCAACTGGTATTGGCCATGTTTCAGAGCCATAGAATAGAGGAGGACGGAGCGAACTGCTGAGCAGTACACACGTCCGTCGGATGACAGTCGGATGTCCACTACAATCCTACAGGAGGTCAATCGCGAGCCAGCCCGAATAGCTCAGTGGTAACGTCTCTGACTGCAGTCAGCACTGGGTGACGCGGGTTCGAACGTCAGAAGGGACATGAGTTCCTTCAAAGTTGCAGATACGCCTTTCTGACTGACTGTTGACTGCTGACTAGCACGAAACCTAGGTCAGGCAAGGCTCCCTGTGGCCCATTGCCTCCAACTATCTAATATCATCAAATCAATGTGCACCGTGATGGCAAGCTACCTAGAATAGCAGTGGCCACATTGCAAACCTGACTGATGATATAATTCAGTCTGCACCAGACAAAGGACTGGACACGTCACACTAGTTACTAGTGTCCAATCAGAATGGACTATATTTGATTGAATTTTAGAAGTTTTTATTCAATAAGCTGAAAAACTTCATTCGAAGGAAAGACTTCGTCAAGGTGAACTCGCCATTATATGCCAAGACACGTGCCACACTTGTAATTATTAGTGTGAGGCCTCAGGCTACATTAGGTGGGACAGGATTCGAACCCGGGATCTGCTGACTAAAAATTGAGTGCTTAAGTCGACGAGCTACTAGAGAACGAGTATCCACCAAGATTCATAGACAAAAACATGGAAGAAAAGCCTCCATCGTCAAAAATCACAAAGATGACATCGAAGTAGAAATTATTAGAAATCGCCTTTTTACGTGTCTGAAGAAGATATTTCAAGCAGCCACTTTACGCATCACATTCTCCAGTGGACAGCTAATCCAGTCTAACGCTAAGGATAAGATACTGCTTCCGGCCATCGCAATGTGTATTTGTCTGTCTGGTTACGACACTCAACTTTGCACCGGTATACAGCATCTGGAGTCGACACACTCCATGTAGCACACAAAGCAAGAGAAGAAAGTAAAAGGAAATGCAAAACAGAGACAGTAAACAGAGATATGAGGCAAAAAGAATAGTAATATCGAAGAACCATATAGTTTCATTGGGTATTATAAGTCACAAGGAGTGGATGCATCTGCGCCAGCCAGCCATTGAGAACGATCACTTTGAGCCATATCACCACTAATTGTCTCCAGCCTTCATGAGTTCTTACCATCCCGAGGACCCCAACCAGGAAGTCTACATCTTCCTACTTGTCTGGCTGGCTTAAACTAACTGTTGTGGATTTTATTGACCGATGGGGCCATGTTTTGTTTTGAACAACACCACCACTGGCTCTTTTCCAACCTGACCCTGTGTCAGTCAGCTAACATTGCCTGTCGAGGAAGGTGATCGACGGCTAGGAAGGCATACGTAACACATGTCCTACCCATCTCCGTCGAAGTAACTTCACAGCCTCGTCGATTGATGTTCTCTCCTTACCTAGCACTCGATAGATGCCTAACCTCAATATTTCTCACCCTATTATACCACTTCACAGGGGAGATAGAACGCCGGCACGTATGATCAAAGACAGCTAGCCGGCCTTTTCATGTTTTCCACTCTCAATGGCCAGGTCTCACAGCCAGCCATAAAGGAGGACGGAGTGGACTGCTGGACAGTACACCCACCCTTTGGTCGATAGCCAGCCGGCCGGATGTCACGTCTACTTACTAAGCGAGAGACGGCATAAACTGGCATATGCGAAAATGCATTTAACAGTTTACTTGTTTGTGTGGAACAAAGTATATCGGCTGAACGCAACTTCAAGTCCACATACGTATTCTGGAACATTGTCTAGCTTAGTTAACCAGACAGAGGAGAAAAGAAGAATAGCAGCAGCTCTATCCTAGAACATCTTGTCAACACTCTGGACATCGACCAACCCCACATGAATGCTTCACAGTGCTACACAAAGTCCCTCCATATCGTACAAAGGGACTTCGCATACGCCATCTGTACATAGCTGAATCATTGGCTATTCGGGATCTGGAACCGGACCTCTGCATTCATAAGCAATACATACATTCCCTCGCCCTACCATGGTCACAGTAACGTTCTTAATATAATTTCGCTTCTTTTTATTATGTAAGTTCACTATTATTATTGTTATTCCCATAATCCATATTCTATTATCACTCTATTACTGTTTAGTAATAACATTGCGTTTTCATACAGATTTTATATGAAAACACTTTATGCGTCTTTCCACTAGTTCCTGTCCACTGTTGAACACAATCATATTTGGTTAGTCATTTTCTCGCACTTATTACGTCATGCGAACTTTTGCCCCGTATTTCCTAACTTCCAACTACTAGTCACCCTGTTTAGGTTACTGCTTACATTACGTAATACGTTTTCGAGGACAAATTTTACCAGTATCTGATTGATTGGTCCTATGAATTCTTTATTATATTTATAATTACGATTGTACAGTAACTTATGAAAATGAATCGTCGAAAAGGGAAAATTTTCTTCACTGTTTACGTCTTTTTCTTAAAGCAACTACATTTCTATATCAACCCAACTAAACAATTTTCTCAAGCAGTCAGATTGATCAAGGGTTACTTATCTTCAAGTATCGAATTTGTAGGGATTTTGTTTGATTGGTTGGAGGATTTCATCGTGAGCTGACATCAGTTAGAGAAGCATTGGAAAACCAACTGGGAGTACTGGACAGCTGTTTCTGTCCTAGTGGTCCTAGTTTGGGGCCCTTCAAAGTATGCACCCACCACACTGGGGTTCGAACCCAAGACCTTTTGGTTACGGTAAAGTTAAACTTTAAGCACTACTAACTACCGAGCAGTGAATGACCTCGAATGCACCAATCACGTGAAGAGGGCATTTTTGTGTATGGAATACATATATATTTATGAGAACAAATGCATAAAAACTATAGAAAAGTGTTACAGAGGACACCTTCCTCTCAAATGTGATAAAAATAGCTCTCAGTTTTAGGTTCGAGTACCAACAGAGTGTAAATTCCATTGTGGGTAAACTTTATTTTGATAAAGTTTCATAGTGTAATGCAGTAACATTTACTGAGCAATAAATTGTGCTCAAAACGTGGTCATCAGTAAATATTACTGTACTGTATAACACTGTGAAACTTTATCAGAATAAATTCTACTCACAATGGAATTATACTCTACCGCCACAGTGCACAAGTCCTATTCTTATATCAACAGAGTAATTTAATCACATTCCATGCACTTAATTATTTAAGTCTTCTAACCCTAACAATAGCTGTACCACAACGGCACTTGTCAAGTGATCCACAACGGAAAACTCAGCGAGGTGTTTGGAGTAAACACAGGAGTCAGACAAGGGTGCTTATTATCACCAACGATATTCCTAATTGTGGTGGACTGGATTATGCATCGGACAGTGGGAAACGAGGAGACAGGGATATCCTGGACTAACGTGAAGAATCTAGAAGACCTGGATTTCGCGGATGATTTATGTTTGATGTCACACAAAATCGAAGACTTACAAGCGAAAACCGACAAACTGGTCGAAGAAGCAGCAAAGACAGGACTCCAGGTGAACATAGACAAGACGGAGGTTAAGAAAATAACCAACCAACAACAACAACAGTAACATACAGCGCCAATCACCATCAACGGGAGGGATTTGAAGGAAGTTACCTCATTCACTTATCTAGGGAGCATTGTCTCAACTACAGGAGGAACGGACGAACGAGGATGTCAAATCGAGAATCGGGAAGGCGAGAAACACATTCATCAACCTGAAACCAATCTGGAAATCTTCGTCGCTCAGCATCAACAACAAAATTCGGATTTTCAACACAAACGTCAAGTCAGTTCTTCTATACGGATGGATCAGAAACTTGGCGGGTCACAAAGAATATTTCCAACAGCCTGTTGCAGACCTTTATCAACAACTGTCTTCGTTCTATACTGAAGACCAGATGGCCGGAAAGAATCACCAACAAGAAACTATGGGAACAAACAAAACAAGAACCAATCGCCCAACAAATATGCAGGAGAAAGTGGAGATGGATTGGATACTCGCTGAGGAGGTCTCTGGGTGACATCACGCGTCAGGCCAGTGCTCGAGTGGAACCCGAAAGGGAAGCAGCGAGTGGGATGTCCAAGGATGACATGGAGGAGATCGTGTGAAGAAGAGTTGAAACAGTATGGACTAACATGGATGCAAGTGAAAAGTACAGCAGAAGACAGAAGCAAGTGGAGACGTGCAGTTGAAGCCCTATGTTCCACTAGGAACCTAAGGGAACAATAATAATAATATAATATCTAAAAATCCATAAATACACACACATACCTGAAAATCCTTCGTTTAAATCAACCAATATAGGAACATTCTCCCAATCATGTGTAGCCAATAAATCAAGAAATCTTAGGAATCCAGCAACCGGTGATCCAATTACAGCAGTATTAATAAAATTGGCTTCATTCGATTCCACACTAACAGAATCGCATAGTTTACAGGCGTAGAGCACTAACAATTCAACAGCTACCTCTGATATTCGCCTCCCGTTAACATCGTTCTTACTCATATCTTCTTTATACCAATGCGTGGACATTGCTGAAGAGCATTCATCAGGTTGTGGAAAGAAATCCGATGAATTATGCAGGCCGTCCAGTTCAGATTCATATGGACATAATATCACTGGAGAACCATGTGCTGATAACCAACGTTTAGCCAGTCGACAGGCAGTAGGAAAGACATGCGCATAAGTCCGTGAGATACCAGCTAGTGTACCGACTACTGTTGGCAGACTTTGATGCAGACGAATCCAATTCACCGCCTCGGTACTCATTACTTCAGTGGATATAGTATCATCATGTGTATTAACAGTAGTGTTAGTTTTTACCACTTGTGAATTTGTTGATTTCTGAATTAAATTCAGCTCTTTTGATTGAGCGATTAAAACACGAAACACTAATCCATCCTAAAATGGATGAAATGAGAAAAAAAGGAATGAGAGGAAAACACTCCATTTAAGTAGTATAAGAAATTCATGATAATTTAAAGAGGGGGGAGGGAAATACAATTACTTTATGATTGTTATTCTCTTGGGTTCAAAGTAGTACATAAGCCTTCAGCAAGACATTCCTATTTCCCTCTGCCCATAAGCTTCCATTAGCTCCTCACACAATCTCCTCCTTTATGTCCCTCACTCAGACGTTCAACTCATCGTTTCTTATTTGGATCGCATTCGAGGATCAGCCTGGCGCATCTCCTCAGTGTGTGTGCCCAATCGCGAGCCAGCCCGAATAGCTCAATGGTAACGTCTCAGACTACAGCACTCACCGAGTGATGTGTGTTCGAATCTCAGAAAGGAGGGACATGAGTTCCATCAAGGTTGCAGATACGCCTCGCTGACTGACTATTGAGTGCCAATTAGCACCAAACTTAGATCAGGCAAGGCTTCCTGTGACCGATTGCCTCCAACCATCTAATATATAGTTCATTAGTTTGGATCATGAGTTCGAAACCCACCCCCATTTACTTCAGCTTAGGCAACTGGGTAGTACCATATGCCCTCAAATAATAAGTGTGAGAAAGCTCTCTCAGGTAGCTGATTTAAGTTTACTCCCTCTTTCTCTTTGAGCTTAGTAATTTATGTGTTTATTCAAGAATGAAACACAATCAATATATTAAATTTATTTATAATTTACTTACAAGAAATATATCCAGCATACTATCCAATGTGACATGTGATGGAATCCCCTTGGGTGAGAGTAATTCATGTATACGTATAATTAATAATCGTTTCATATGTCTAAATGCCTCTAGATCATTTGGCCATCTTCCAGATTGTTCTAAGTGAATGACAACTTTTTTAAAAAGAAAAGAGAAAAAGGATATTATGATAAACATTTAAAAGTTAACTGAAGTTGCCTGATGTTGTGATGAGAAGTGATGACTAGCGGGGCCTACCAAAAGTTAGAGTGGATGGGACATTAGATTCTACTCCAGTATCTCAATGGTCGACGAGCTTGACGTATAACCTTAAGGTCCTGGGTTCAATCATCTCTGGTGGTGGGGTCATGGGTGCGTACCGCTAAAAAGTTTCAAACAAGGACGAAACAGCTATCTATCAGTACTCCTTGCTGGTCCCATATTAGTTTGTTTATTAGATGTATCACATAGTCTGTGAAACAGTATTATTTACTGGATGACATTTCGAGCAAAATTTATTGTGGCTCATAATCATACCAATTAATTATAATCACACGACTTCGACACATGAGTTTTATAGTTTTCTTTTTTCTCTCCTACTTGTCGTCGTTGGGGTAGTAGAATTTCCCAGATATCTTGGACAGGTGTTGAATCATTCCTATTACACATATTTTCAGTTGATTCGATAAACAAAGCTTCTGTTATCAATCTCTCCCTTCACCCTGCTGTTATATTAGATTTTAAAAGTGTCATCTTATCCCTTCCGTCCTATTGTACGGTTGTGTGTGATTGCATGTAGTGCTTGCTATAGCTGAACTATCCTCTAGATTTCTTATCTTATTCGGGTCAACTAATCTAGATTTTACTGCTAGGTTTTTATGCTCGGTTGGTCTGATTGCACCTGTTCTACTAGTTTGACCTATGTATTTGACCTGACAATCATCACAGACAGGGTATTAGCTAAACTAAATGGCTTTGTTTTAAAGGCTCCGCAGGATTGATCCTTTATCCAACAAAGCTTGTTTCTAATTGAGTTTGTGGGTGGTTTGAATGCCAGCCACTTTTATTCCTGACCACATTGTTAAGAATTCTGTGTAAGGTTTCCGAGGTCCCTTCCTTGTATGGAATTACTACTGATGATTTAGATTCCTTATTGTTGGTGTTGTCATTATCCTGCGCATGTTTGACACGCATGTCGTCATTAATATTATTATTATCACTGTCACTACTATTATTATTTACTTTTATTTTTACATTTCTCTACATACTTTCTGATTAATTTATTAGGGTAATTATCCAGTTGTAAAGTTGCGTCAAGTGTATGCATGCATCGTCCTTGCTGGCTTTCAATAGTTCTCTACCATGGAAGAAGAACTAAACTTCCTGAAAGAAACCTTCATACAAAACGGTTACTCATCAAGATTCGTAGACAAAAACACCAAACAAAAAATCCAAAAGCAAGAAACAGCATCTGTGCCAAAAAAGATACTTTATATGAACCTCGACTTCAAAGGAGACCTACTGAGTGACGTCCTTAGAAGGAGAATCTCCACCTCTTTAAGAAGAACTTTCTTTGCGGCAACATTGAGAGTAGTGCTCTCTAGTCACCCGCTGATCTGGGGAAGCCCAAAAGACAAGATCCCGCACCTGACCACTTCTATGTGTATATATCAGTTCACCAGTTGCTGTGCAGCCAGGTACATCGGTCGTTCAACGCGTATCCTGTCAAAAAGGGTCAACGAACACTATCCAGAGTGGCTGCAGAAAGGAAGTAATGGTTGCATAAGGAGTGCAATAATAGAACACCTCGTCAACACTGGTCATTCCATCTCAAGAAACCCCTCTTTCAAAGTAATCTACAAAGTGAAGAACAACCTTCCAAAGACAGTACGACTCCGTCTTCTTTGCATCGCAGAAGTCCTAGCCATTCAGTTGGAAGAACCAGAACTATGCTTACAAAATAAAATTATTCAACCACTTCTACTATCATGGTAACAACTCTGTTGATTTGACTTGACTTTTGTTTGTATGCTTATTTTTCTACTTAAAACCCTTGTGTAAATCCGTATATTTTGTTTCCATGTACACCCTGAGCACAACTCTTTCATCAAACTATTCACATTATTACGCAACTCTTCTTTAACAATCGTTTGTGACAACTCATCACTTTTGTTACTACTCTCTTATATCAACATTCAATAGTTCTCTAACTGAAATCCATTCGTGATCAAACTTGAAAACTTAAAAGTACGACTATTTGGTTGACTGACTAACCTCAGAAAATCTGACCAACTGACTGGTCTCAACATAGAACTTTGCACAGAAGTGCAGCCCTTCAAGTTTCAACACTCCATTACGCATACAAATGAAGACAAAAGAGGAAAAGAGAGATTCGAAGCAACGATAACACAAGCAGTTAAGATGGAAAAATAATTAAGGCTCTAGGGGATATGCGAATTCACAGAGAGTGAATACATCTGCACCAGCTATTGAGAACGAGGATTTTGAGCTAGCCATTCAGCCTTCATTCATTAGTTCTTTTACTTACCACCACTTCGAGGACCCTAACCAGTCAGGAAGTCTACATCTCTCTTTATGTGATTCAAACTGACTGTAAAAGATTTTGTTGATACATTCCAATTTTTTGCGTTTGACCGCCGCCAACTAGCGCTTTTCCAACTTACTTAAGCTTATGTCAGCTAACACCACACACACACCCACACAGAGAGGAAAGCAACGGTTAGGAATGCTTAACGCGTGCCAGGCTATCTTAATCGATACAGCTTCACAACCTCATCGACTGACTTTCCCTTCTTACCTAACACCTCAATAAATAACGTTAAAAAATATATTCAATTCACATTATAACATTCTAAGAAGTTATTTATTAATTTTACTATAAAAACATCTTATTTCTTATCTAATT
The DNA here is from genome assembly GCA_944472155.2 of Trichobilharzia szidati. Classification (NCBI taxonomy): domain Eukaryota; kingdom Metazoa; phylum Platyhelminthes; class Trematoda; order Strigeidida; family Schistosomatidae; genus Trichobilharzia; species Trichobilharzia szidati. Next base: position 133,883,926 of record OX235274.1, read on the forward strand.
GTATGATATTGATAACACTAATATTATTATTTCTGAATGTACTTAATTTTACATGGATTTTATTCAAATGTCTAATCATCAGTTTTTACTCATGTACATAAACGAAGCAAAAACGTTGTGTGAGTAACCTGATGTGAACATGTCTGTCTGTCTGGATTCAACATAGAACTTGGCACCGAAGTGCAGCAGTTCGAGTTACCACGTTCCAAATAGCACACAAACGTAGACAAGAAGATGATGAGTGAAGAGAATCAATAGAGTTTTGACAAGTATAAAAGCGAAACAGAATGAGTAATGGTAGAAAGGAATATGAAAGGTTACAGAGACTGAATACATCTGCGTAAGCCATTGACAACGATTTTGAGCCATGTCACCTATTGTCTGTCTCCAGCCATTGATTCTTAGAGTCCCGAGGGCCCTACCTACCTGACTCAGTTTAACTGTCAAGGATTTCATGGATTGATGAGGCCATGTTTTTGTTTGGCCACCACTTACTCTTTTCCAACCTGCACCTATATCAGCCTGCCAGTAATGCCCGTCCGTCGGGGGAGGCGATGGTTAGGCATGCGCACCACGTCACCTAGCCATCTCAATCTATGTAACTTTATAGCCTCTTCTCGTCGATTGATTTTCCCTCTTTGCCCGACACTCTACGCCTAACGTCAACATTACTTACCGTATTATGCCACCTAACGTGAGAAAGAGATCGTAGACATCTATGATCAAACACAGTCAACCTTTCCATGTCTTCAACTCGTATTGGCCATGTTTCAGAGCCATAGAGAAGGACGGAGCGAACTGCTGAGCAGTACACACGTCCCTTGGTTGATAGCCGGATGTCACGCCTACGCCAGAGACGGTGTAAGTTAGCGAAAGCAGCCCGAGCCTTTTGGATCCGTGCCAATCAATCCGTTGGTGCTGATACAACTTCCCAAATAGGTGAAGTTGTCAACATGTTCTATCACTTGACTCCCTATCACTAAGCTAGGGGTAGACGAAGTCCAGTCCTGTAGCAGCATCTTACATTTTACAAGGGCGAATCGCATGCCAAACATACGAAGATTGCTGCTCAAGGTGTTCAGAAGGCTCTGCATTTTGTCAGTATCCTCCCCTAACAGGACTATGTCATCTGCATATTCTAAGTCCATAAGACTGATATGAATATGAGCAGTAATAAAATTTGCTCAAAACGTCATCAGTCAATATATTACTGTATAACACCACTGTATGATTTATTAAAATTTGATTGATTGGTTACTGGGACCCTTCATCGGTATGCGCCCACCGCCAGGGTTCCAGCCCAGAACCTTCTGGTTAAAAGTCGAGCTAGCTCGAAGACCATTAAGCGACTAGGCCCCGATCCGATGGTCCATGAATTCCAACGTCTGCCAATTCACGATATAGAGTGACCACTAAACAATGGCACTTTTATTTGTCGTGGACTGGATTATGCGTCAGACTGTGTTGTGGGAGCGAGGAGACAGGAATACTCTGGACCACCGATAAGAAAACTCCAGAAGATCTGGATTTCGCAGATGATGTATGTCTAATGTCACACTAACTCGAAGACTTACAGGCGAAAACCAACAAACCGGTTGAAGAACCTGGCTGACAACGAAGACAACACGACTCCATGTGAACATGGAGAAGTCGGAAGAGGTGATGAAGATAACCAACCACGAACCAACAGCAGCAACAACAACCCAGCACCGATCACCATCAACGGGAGAGATTCGAAAGAGGTTACTTCACTTCCTTCACTTATCTAAGAAGCATCGGTTCGTTCAACTGCAGGCAACAGGACAGATGAAGATGTCAAAGCCAGCCAACCATAATCGGAAAGGCAAGACACGCCTTCATCAACCTGAAACCAGTTTAGAAATCTTCTGCACTCAGCCAGCGTAAAAACAGAATTCGGGTTCTGTTCAACACAAATGTGAAGTCAGTCAGTCAGTTCTTCTATACAGGTTAGAAAATTGACATGCGAGTCACATAAAGGATTTCCAACAAGTCACAGACCCTTATCAACAGCTCTCCCCTTCACTGGCTTCATATTAAAGATCAAATGGCTAGTCGGCCAGCCAGAAAGAATTAGCAACAAGAAACTCTGGCCCGCAACAAACCAACAAGCAAGAACAGATCGATCAACAAACATGTAGGAGAAAGTGGGGATGGATTGGGCACACGCGACTGAGGAGGCCGTCGAATGACATCACGTTCAATGCAGGCCATCGATCGAGTGGAACCCAAATAGGACATCACTAGGGGAGGGTAACATGGAGGAGATCGTGAGAAGAGGAGATGAGAGGGGTTATGGGTAATCGTGGACCCAGCTGAGGTGGACAGCAGCATAAAATGAAACAAAGTGGGGATGTATTGTTGAAGCCCTATGTTCCACTCGGAACCCAAGGGAATTATTATTATTATTTCCTTTAGTTCCTAGAGGAACATAGGGCTTCAGCCATGCGTCTCCATTGCGTTCGATTCTCTGCTAGAGTTTTCACCTGGCTCCAGGTCTGCCCACATGCTTTCATCTCCTCTTCACATGATCTCCTCCAGGTCACCCTTGGACGACCAACTCGCCGCTTCCCTTTCGGGTTCCACTCGAGGGCTTGTCTAGTGATGTCACTTGCTGGTTTCCTCAGAGTGTGGCCAATCCATCTCCATTTTTTCCTGCCTATTTGTTTCACAATGGGTTCCTGGTTGGTTCGCTCCCAGAGATCTTTGTTGCTGATCCTTTCCGGCCATCTGATCTTGAGTATTGAGCGAAGACATCTGTTAATGAAGGTCTGTAGCTTGTTTGAGGTGCTCTTTGTGACACGCCAAGTCTCTGATCCGTATAGTAGTACTGACTTCACATTGGAGTTGAAAATCCCGATCTTATTTTTGACGCTGAATGATGTTGTCCTCCACACAGACTTCAGAGTAATGAAAGCTTGCCTTGCTTTCCCGATCCTTGCTTTGATATCCTCGTCAGTTCCGCCTGTAGTTGAAACAATGCTTCCCAAGTAGGTAAAGGAGGTAGTTTCTTTCAGGTTTTTTCCATTTATGCTGATTGCTGTCTGTTGTTGTTGTTGGTGTTGGCCAGGGATCTTCATCACCTCTGTTTTTTCTATGTTCACCTGGAGTCCTATCTTTGATGCTTCTTCTGCCAACTTGTTACTTTTCACTTGCATATCTTCCAGTTTGTGGGAAATCAGGCATATATCACCGGCGAAGTCCAGATCCTCCAAGTTCTTTGTGTGAGTCCATTTTATGCCTGTTTCCTCATTGCCCGCTGTTTGTCGCATTATCCAGTCTACTGCAATCAGGAAAATCATTGGCGATAGTAGGCAACCCTGTCTTACTCCTGTCTTCACTTCGAAGGATTCCGTGAGCTTCCCGTTGTGGATTACTTGGCATGCAGCGTTGTCATACAACTGTTGGATGAGATGTATAATTGTCGGCGGCACCCCGTAGTAGCGAAGTAGTTGCCAAATCACCTCTCGATCGACGCTGTCGAAGGCCTTTTCAAAGTCGATGAAGTTGAGATAGAGAGGTGACTGCCATTCCAAACTTTGTTCAATGATGATCCGTAGTGTGGCGATTTGATCAATACATGACTTGTTACTCCTGAATCCAGCTTGTTCTGGTCGAAGTTTTTCATCCAAGGCTTGTTTGATCCTTTCCAGGATGATGCGGCTTAGTATTTTGCTTGGGATGGAAAGGAGCATAATTCCGCGCCAGTTCTTGCATTGACTTAAGTCTCCTTTCTTTGGTAGTTTGAATAGGTATCCTTTCTTCCAATCCTCGGGTACTTTGCTAATAATAATAATAATACTGATCAATGTTATCGGCTACAAATATATAGATAAATGCACTGACAAGACTTATTTTTCACTTACCATAAAGAGGAAGAACAGGAAAATGTACATTTTTAACAATCCATTTTGCTGTACAATACTTTCTTTCTTTTGCATCCCTTCTTCCACAATAAACTGATTGGTCAGCTACAGGAACTGATACAATAGGCGGGAAGACAGCAGTATCACGAAAAGCTGAAGATAATGGTAGAATCCCGGTAATATTTAAAGGAAGTTTCTCGTTTAATCCACGTAGCAATATGCGTAGTCTATCCATTGCTCTGATTAGACGAAGAGATGATGCTGTCACTAGGGTATACTTTGTACTTAATCTATGCATAGTGATGAATGAATCCAACCGGTTAGGAACAATATGATACCAAAAATTTGATCTACTCTTATCCGATGAGACATTAAATTGCCTAAAATATATAAAATTCAGTACAGATTAAATATTCACTATAAGCAGAAGACATGAAAAGATTAGCTAGCTGTCTTCGATCATAGGTGTCTGCGTTCTATCTCCCGCATGAAGTGGTATAACAAGGTGAGCAATATTGAGGTTAGGTATCGGTCGAGTGCTAGGTAAGGAGGGGAAATCAGTTGACGAGACTGTGAAATTGCATCGACTGAGATGGTTAGGACATGTGTTACGTATGCATCACTAGCCGTCGCCTACCTCGACAACAGGCAATGTTAGCTGCTGACATAGGATCAGGCTGGAAAACGGCTAGCGGCGGTCAAACCAAAACATGGCTTCAACAGTCAATGAAATCCACAACAGTTAGTCTAAGCCACGTAGGAAGATGTAGACTTCCTGACTGGTTGGGGTCCTGGGGACGGTAAAAACCAATAGTTGGAAACAATTGGTGACATGGCTCAAAATCGTTCTCAGTGATGGCGCAGATGCGTCCACTCCTTGTGACTTATGATTTCCAATTAAACTGTTTTGTTCTCCGTTATTACTATTCCTTTGTCTCACACCTCTGTTTACTGTCTATATTATGAATTTCTTCTACTTTCTTCTCTTGCTTTGTGTGCTACATGTGGGGAGTGTGGCGACTTGAACTGCCGCACATATGTGCAAAGTTCTATGTCGAAAACCGACCGACCACTATAAGCAGTCGAGAAAAAAAACCCAGTGTGGCTACACACATATACACACATGCAAATCAATATATAGAAACTTACAGAATCCTTCGAAGTGAAGACAGGAGTAATACGAGGCTGACTGGCTGCCTACTATCTCCAGTAACTTTCCTGATTGCAGTAGACTGGATAATGTGATAGACAGCAGTGGGCAGAGAGGAAACAGGCATAAAATGGACTCACACAAAGACAAACTTGGAGGATCTGGACTTCGTCGATGGTATGTGTCTTATTTCCCACAAACTGGAAGATATGCGAATGAAAAGCAACAAGTTAGCGATAGAACAAGCATCCAGAGAAGATAGGACTTCAGGTGAACATAGAGAAAACAGAGGTAGGTGATGAAGATTCCTGGCCAACAGCAACACCAACAACAACAGATAACAATCAGCATAAATGGGAGGAATCTGAAAAAAGCAACCTCCTTCACCTACCTACCTGGGAAGCATCGTTTCAACTACAGGCGGAAATGACGAGGATATCAAAGCAGCGCGGATCCGGAAAGCAAAGCAAGCAAACTTTCATTACTCTCTAGTCTGTGTGGAGGTCAACAGCACTCCTCAGCATGAAAAATGAAAATAAGATCCGGATTTTCAACTCCAATGTGAAGTCAGTGCTACTTTATGGATCAGAGAGATGAAGCCACGTCACGAAGGGCACTTCGAACAAACTACACACCTTCATCAACAGCTGTCTTCGCTCAATACTACTCAAGATCAAACGGCCGGCCAGAAAAGATCAGCGACAGGGATTTCCAGCAATGAATGGACCAACCCAGCAGGAAGCAACTGTACAACAAATATGCATGAAGAAATGGAGGTGGATTGGCCATACTCTTAGGAAACAAACCATCAAGTGACATCACTAGACAAACCCTCGAGTAGAAGCCGGACGGGAAGCGGCGAGTTGATCGTCAGTGCAAGGGTGACTTCGAGGAGGTCATGTGAAGAGGAGATGAAAGCATGTGGTCAGACGTGGAGCCAGGTGAAAAAGTTGGCAGAGAACCGAATGCAATGGAGACGTTTGGCTGAAGCCCTATGTTCCTCTAGGAACTCCCGACCGAAAGCTGCTACCTTGACGTGGTGGTCGGGCTTGAACACTGCAATGACCCAACAAGCTATGCTGGCTGGAACTTATGTTCCTGCAGGTCCTACCATGCCAGAAAGGTTGTTTGTATAGCAGTTAGACTAAAAGCAGTTACCCAATCCAATCCTATGATTTCAAATAAATCACAAAATATCATGCCGGATCGGTCGGGGCCCGGATTAACAACGAACGCGCTTTCTGCTGCCGTGTCACAGGGCAGAAGTGATAAATACGCTACTGAGACACACCAAATAAAAAAGAACAGACAAAAACAGGCCGTGTGTGACTGGCCTCAAGCAGTTCTCCCCTGGGCTCTGCGGTCACGCAACCAACTTCCACGGTGTGGGCAGCCGGGAAGTAACAATCGCCCTCACAATCCGAAGTGCACGCGAAACCTCCTCTAGGAACTAACGAAATAATAATAATAACCAATTCGTGATATATTTATCGTGACCACCAGCCAATATCATCGCCAGAGAGTATTTTTTCTACATTGCCGACCAGGTGGACTCCATTGGTCACGATTTCCCACTGGGAATCCAGGCAAATTCGTCCAGGCTGGTGGTTGCGCTAAATATATCACGAATTTGTAGAAGATAGAATTCATGGGTTGGACAGTTAGTCGAATCCCTGTGACTGAATGGTCTACGAGCTTGCCTTGTAACTGGAAGATCCTGGGATGGAAACCCAGGGGGTTCGCACTGCCGAAGAGTTCCAAACTAGGATGAGACAGCTATCTAGTACTCTGTCTCTCTGCTGGTTTCCAGTGGTTCTCTAATTGATCCAACTTGAAACGAATCAAATCTCTACAAACAAACCCTTGAGAATTATTAGCCAGCCTGCATAGAGACATCAGTTCCTTTGAATTTGCAGGTACGCCTTGCTGACTGGTGAGGGCCTGTGGGATAACATTCGCAGCACATATTCAAGCCACGGAAGCCGGTGTTTCCAGATGACGAAACTCAATGCATAGTGATCTCAACCATGCTCGAACACACGCTACCAGACCTCAGAAATACTCACACGATGAAGCCATCGAACGCAAGTAACTCTAAGAAGAGAGCGATTATCGAATACGCCAAGACGCCGCACATACTCAGTTGAGAGAAGTCAGGTTTCACAGGCATCAATCAGGACTGAGCATACCGAAGCATTGTAAATTCGATCTTCGACAGCCAGGCTAACGTCGCGACGGCGATAGAGGTGGCTCAAGGTGACGTATATCAACCCCGCCTTTCATGATACGGTTATCAGTCTTGTCCGTCACACCTTCGCAAGCACACACAACTATCCCCATAGAAGAAAATTATCAACAAATTCAAGCGGTTCACCTGCCAGAGTGGGTGCAAGTACAGGGTCCTGCCAATTTTGTTACAGTACTTTGCACTAGGACGGCGCAGGGCACATACCATACTTACAGACACTGACCGCCAACTGATTAAGTGCAATTTGGACAGCCTGCAGATTATCGTACAGTAAGACAACACATTCTGCATATTCGAGGTCAAGATATCTTTCTCCAGGAAACCAATCCATACCACCACAACGCACATCCTTCAAAGCTGACTCAAGAATGTCACCTCTGATAAAGTTAAGGAGAAATGAAAATACTGGGCAACCCTGTCTAACACCGCTGTTGTTTTGGAAAAGTGATAACAGTTGGCTGTATGCCCTCACTCCACCTGATGCATTTCTGTATAGAGCTTTCAGGACGTTAAAAAAACTTCTCAGACACACTTCTCTCTAACATACAGTTTCAGATAGCAGTTCTATCCAACGAATCCAAGGTAGACCTAGTATCAAGAAACAGTGTTTGTTGGCCCACAATACGTGTGACGATGTTTTATCAACTGACGAAGGGTGAATACATGATGAATGCATCCACGACCTGAACGAAACCCAGCCTGCTCCTTGCGAAACAATTCCTCACGTGTTTTGCACAGCCTGCGGAGCAAGACAGCAACCAACGATGACAAAGTCTTCAGATCGCAACATGAACTCACACAAATCATTAAATGACCTCCTGCCTACCACTATGAGCTTCAAGAAGAGAATGAAGGGAAAATGTACAGGATCCACTGGCTAGTTGAATCGTTTCAACATGGAAATTTGCACAGAAATACAGCAGTTGGAGTTGCCACACTCCATGTAACATACAAGGGAACACAAAAGAGAAGAACGAAATTCGGAAGAATGATAATAAACAAGAATGTGGGGTAAAAGAATAGCAACACAGAGTGAATGCAACTCCACCACTGAGAACGATTTCGGGTCATATCACCAATAGTCTCCAGTCATTGGTTCTAAGCATCCCGAGGAACCCAACTAGTCAGGAACTCGATACCTCTCTACCTGGCTCAAACTGTCAAAGACTTCATGAATTGATTCCAGATTTTGTTTGCACCACCTCTAACTACTTTCCAGCCTAATCAATATTTCCTATTCATCTCATCGATTTGCTTGTCCTGCCCAACCTCAATACTACTCACAATAGTATGCCACTCAGTACAGGAACGATAACGCAAACATGGAGTGATTCCGTGTTTCCGTTTGATCGCCATTAGCTTTGTTCCAACCTGATCCTACGTCAGCTAACATTTCCCGTCGAGGAAGGCGATGGCTAGTCATGCGTAACAAATGTCCTAAGCATCTTAATCGGTGTAACTTCGCAACCTCACCGATTGACTTTCCCTCCTTACGTAACACTAAACGCGTAACCTCTACATTATTCACCCTATTAGACTACCTAACATGGGAACGAGAATTCAGAAACCTATGACCAAAAACAGCTAGGCTTTTGATATCCCTTACTTTCAGTGACCGTCTCACAGTCGTGAAAAAGGAAAAGAGAACTGCTGAGCAGTGCGTATGTCCTTTGATCGATCGCTGGATATCATGTCTACGCTAAAAATAATATAGGAAAAGGATTGAGTCTTGTTTCATATAGAACTATGTCGCGGCACCTAATATACTGTTGAATATATTCTTTGATGATTCTGTACGCGGAGTAAATATTTTGCCGGAAATTACGCCAAGAACTCAGTATTATACGCATACAATAAAGGCAAATTTTAATTAGTCTATAGAAATTCTACAACAATAATTGATGTACGGCAGAGTAATTAAGTATTATTCACAAATTTATATTTGAAAAGTACTTCATTCACTACAATTATTGAAGGGTACTCTCACTATTGAATTTCAATAAGTCCGATACTTCCTACTATATCTGCGTGTAAACCAATTAGATGCTACTTTACAAACGTTTAAGGATTTTTGGTTATACTCCACGTAATCACGTTCATGGGAGGCGGAGTGATAACTTTTAGACATTTTATTATCTTCTAAAAACTATTTAAAGGTGGATGGTGGGATACAATGTGATAGCTGCAATCAGTGACTGCATAAAGTGTGTACTGGCTTATCACCATTAGCTTACAAGAAATGCAACAACCTACCATGTCAGTGGATGTGCGAATTTCTCATTCAGTCTGAAAATGTCCTTACTTAAGAGACAATTGCAATTCGTACATCCAGAATGTTACTATAGAAAGCATATAAGAAGAGTAAGTTTGTATTTAAAGCTGTCATTGGGAACACAGTAAGTGAGGCTGAATTGGACCCTAAAATAGTAACCACAAATGAGTGTTCGCTAACACAAACACACACAAACAAATACTGTACCATAAAGGAAAAAATGACTCAAAATTTTGTTCTAGCGTCACTTACATTCCAAAAATATAATTAATAATCTGCATGCAAACATTTACTTCACTGTTCCAGACAACACATTCGCACAAATCTCCATCAATTCGTCTAAGTTCGGATTTCTTTCCCCAAAAGCTACGAAATTCATTACCAGCAGGAGTATTGCTCTGAGGTCCTTTAGTAAGAAGTGCATGGGTAATTTGACCAATATATTTGAAACCGATAGCTTGGAGATCACTCTGAAATTCGTGTAAATGCCCATAACTTACTTTCCCCTGCACTGGAATGCTAACTGGACAAACAAGCGACACTCTATCCTTTAAAGCTTCAGAAAGGAGTTTACACAAATATTCGAGTACATCTCCATTAGAAGGATATTCAGTATCTGAGGTTCCTTTACTTAACTTGGCAGCTAGTTTCGACCGAATATAGGTTTCATTTTTTATTCTGCAAAATCCATTAATAATTATAAAAATCATACATCACCAAATGGTCATAAAAACAAACTGAGTCCATGTGCATGTGAACCTAAACGTAGCGCATTCAACCAAGAGCTCAGCCTTATTGTCAATATCCAATATCAAGGTCAACATCAACCATACAAATATAAAGTTCACAGTTTTCACTCCCTACAGTTCTTTTCTTAAATCTTTAAGTTTCTTGAGTTGAAGCCTTTATCATGTATTTATTTATTGATGATATTTCGGAAGGTCCCTAAGTCTCACTAGCCTCTTGACTACTAGCTTATGACTCCGATCTGTATGTCATCATCCAATTGCGTCTTCAACTTTTCTTATGTTCCGTACTCTGTAAAACCAAATATCGATAGCACTGTATTGGAAATGCACAAATGGAAACTTGCTAAATTGAATTATTTGCAAATTTGAACTTCTAAAGTACGTGAACAAAAGCCAAATGTGCTTGACAGCGCAAAGTATATCAAAACCAATATTTAGATATTAGGTGTAATATTCTCTGAGCACGCATAAGATCAGTTTTTGTATAAGTCTAATATAGGCAAATGAACTAGTTTCGGGAACGTTTTGTTAGAGCTAATCGAGGGGTATGATAACGTGACTCTGGATCCATTAGTGTTATTGTTTCCTCGGGTTCTCAGTGAGACTCAACAGCACACCGGTATTTCACCATGCTTTCTGTAGCCAGCTCTAAGACTGACCATAGCCTGTCACACACGATCTCCTTCATGTCAACCTTAGATATCAAACTAGCCATACCCTATTCAGGTTCCATTTGAGCAGTGGCCTAGAGCGCGACGTCATCAAATAGCCTCGTGAGTGTATCCAATCCATCTCCATTTTCTTCCTCACATTTGTTGAGACATAGTTTCTTAGTCGGTTCATCCCCAGAGCTTTCTGCTGCCAATTTATCCTGTCCGGCCACGTAGTATTCAATATGGAGTCAGTGAGGGTAGCTGTCAATGCTGCAGAACACTGACGCGTTTGTCTGCTTGAACTGGCCTCCATTTGGTGGCAGACAAGAAGACTATGATTGCTTAACCGCGTACTCGTCGGCAGAAGATCTGAAACATATAATCAGAGGCCTTATTGTAAATTGTTTCGACGTCTGCTTACAGACTTTGGCACTGATCAACCATTGTAAATCTCTCGTTGTCGGTTGAAGAATAAACAATTACGCTGTCTGTTGCTCTTTACTGATGCTCTGTGTTGGTTACAGTGCATAGTATTCTGAGTATTAGGCTTAGTTTTCTGAAACCAGGTATAGGTGCAGGATGTCTGTGATCTGGATATTTGACAGAAGTTGTTGGTAAACGTCTACATTCGCTGGTGTAAATGCCTTCCGCGTCTCTCTGTACAACTTTCTTACCCATACATAAGAAGTGGTTGACCTAAATAGGCGTTGAAAATCTCGATTCTGTCGTGTATGCTGATTTTGCCGAATTCCTGAGTTAATTTCAGAGTGATGAAGGTATGTTCTGTCTTTGTGATTCTAGTATTGACATCATCATCCATGCCTTACTCAGGACCACTTTACATAACTTTATCACTAATTGTTCCACTACTCATATCACTCTGCTAAATAGAATATAACTTAGTTTCTCTAATATAAGCTACTTTTATACTGCATAACTCTTAAGGGAAACCTAATTTCTTAGTCTTTTGTAGTAATCCACTTGTTCACTAGTATGATGATAATACTGATAACAGTGTCCTCTGGTATTATTGTGCCATGTGACCGAATGGGAAGCACTTGTCATGAAAGCTGTTAATGTGCAGCATACTGTATGATTGGGACGGAGTCAAAGCAGTCCAATATTACAAGTGCAGTCACTGTAAAAGGTCTCGGAGCTTAATGTCAAAAAAGGATGGAGGTGGCGCATGCTGATCAGCAGATTTGGTAGTGGTCACAAATGTGAATCGCTCCGATCTGTAGGACAGCAACATGCATTATTTTGGCAGCTCGAGAATTAAACATGAGTTTAGATACCGAAAGTATAAGAAAGACGCTATAGTCAGTTTCAAGGTCATGATGGGTTCCTGCGTCTGCTGGTTATATGTTTTCGTGAATTCGATTTCCATTGAATTTTAAAGGTTTTTTGAACGGTTTGCTTGTTTTGGAGTATGTAGGTCAGTTTTTTGTCACTGGATGCTACTATGACGTTTATTTTTAGCCTGCAGTTCCCAGCTTTTATGTTGGTAGTTAAGGATTATGGTAAATCTGCAATCATTGAGCCAATTCACGTACACTATGCTAATATAGTAACATTCCTCAGTAATTAGGCAAAATTCAACAATGGAGTCCCAAGCAATGCGAACGCACAAGTGACCTTGAGCCGACCAGTCAGAAAAAAGGATGATTTTTGCATAAAATCTTACGTATATTTACATAAAAAAAGCATAAAAAACGTTAAACAGGATATTTTTCTGTAATATGAGATAAAAATATCTCCCAATTTTGCATAGGGGTTTCAGTTTTTAAATTGAACCAATTTCTATACATATATTCATTCAAATGACTGAAAATAACTTCGTTTTGTGATCCGTTGATAGCTCAAATTCTATTTTTCAGTCTTCCCCAGAAACCTTCGATGGAATTATTATGAGTACCGGTGACAGGGTCGACGGAATCATTCGAATGGTTCACTCTATGATTTATATATCCCAATTGCGATAATTGGCTATATCCCGCCCATTCATCTGTGTGAATGGTGGTGCCTGGTAACACTAGATGCTGAATAATAGGGAGGAGTGTATCAGCACTCCTATCTAGAATCAGCTCCATAAACCCTTTGCGAATCTAGGTGTCATAAATTCCTAAAACCCAAACGTTATTCGCTCTGGCACTCAGTAATTGGACAGAAACAAGATATTCAGGCAAAGTTAAACTTTCGACACCAATAACAACCAATCATCAAAGACAGTTTCGACTTTTCAAAGAAAGTTCCTAGAAGACAATTAATTCAGTGTCACTTACCAGTATGCACAATTATTCGCGCTAGAATAATGGTGAGCTTCCTCAACCAATGACTAGCATGCGTTCAGGGTCATTGGAACATTTACAATCCTGGGACTCTATTGTTGAACTTCGCCAGTAATTAAACGCCTTAACCGTTCTGCCATTGTTGGATCAAACAGTAGCAGAACAGTTACGGATTATTTGCTTAAGGTGGAACTGTGCGCTAGTTTATCATCATGAATGGCACCAATTCAGCACCTTCTTCTTATTCTACGCATTTTCAGAAGTAGCTTATCAGCCTTATTGCAGCACTTCTAGTCCAGGTTCTGCTCCTCCCAAGCTTACCATAATGCTGAATTAAATCTCACTAATTCTGAAATAATTCCAACGTTCTATAGTAAGTAAATTCTGAATCTGTTCTTAAATAGACTCTTTAATGTCACAGTCTAGAAATCAGCTTTGGTTTTCAGCATGACTGACACTAATTCAACACCATGTTCTTTTTCTAGACATTTTCAGGAGTAGATGAGAACCTACTGGTTTTGCTTATCAGCTTATCAGCTCGGATTTGGTAAGTGATTCCAGACAGATGTTTTGTGATGGGTTGCACAGTTGAGTGAGGGGCACAATGCTGTCAAACTTGCTCTGTAGGTCTGCTATTGATTTCTGAAATATCAGTAAATCATTTTTGCTACGGGCCGCATTCTCTGTCAGCACCTTCATGATATCAGATACCATAACTTGGTGTGTATCTGGTGTCAGAGTGTAAAAGCGTCTGTGGAACTGAGGTCTTCAGATAGTTGACGAGTATCAGACCTCAGTCGCTTAACGGTACTTACACGTTTGACAGACTTAACCATTAGAGAAACAAGAATTTTCACCATTTCCGGAAAAAAGTCTTGAGGATACAAAAAAGGGTTGCTGTATTATCGAAGTACGAGAAACAACGATAAACAGCTATATATTGGAAAATAAAGTCATACTTTTCTCTAATAGTACCGCCTGGGGACAAAATCCTTCGTTCCACTTGGTTAGAAGGGGTGTACGTGAGAAGACTCCGGGTTGTAGATTCCACAGGTGACTACTGTATATAGATCCAAATGACACAATACAATCCTTGTTAAGTATGTATATGTGGATATTGTGGAGAAAGCGGTTAGATTTGAAAAGAATGTGGAAAGATGACTCACGCAAAAACAGTACACTCGTAGCGCAACAGTGTGAAGTGTGCTACTTAACCATATCAGGCTGAACTCTTGGTGATCACTTGGAATGAATACTGCAGTGGCGGATCGTCGGTAAATGTGCAAGATCCAGTGAACTGAAATAGTTGATTGGGTATGGAATTCATAATTTTTGTCTGCTTTTGAAAAGGCATATTTTTGGTTTGATTTATCGGAAAGGCATGTGGGGACATATTCGTTATTTATGTAGAATTCACACGTCATTTGGATCTATGCATAGCCTTTACATGCTCAGTTTTCAATTGTGAGGCTTTATCAACGGAAACCGAAGTACTTTTATAATAGCTGCAGAATTAAACATTAGTGTTGATCCTTAACAAAAGAAGAGAAAAAATAAGGGTTGCACAGATGTAAATTATTTAGAAAAATGCTTTTGCGCCTACCATCTACAAGCGTGCTTAGCTTCTTTTCAAGATGCTTCCCCATGAGACATCTTGTAGGTCAGCTTTTCCTATGGGTTCTAATCTTCCAGATCTTTGAATTCACTTTTCACTTAAAATCACTCATCTGCCTCACGATAATCCTTTTATTCACGCACTGTTATGCTCTATTTTATCTTGACTAAGTAGGCCTTTAATGAAGCTACGACTTACTCTCTGTTGATATGTGTTGTTTGTTTAAAGTCTGGTTTCTTTGATGTGAAACACAACAACACCAGTGTTTCAGCAGAGCTATACTTTCAGCGATTCTGGCAGATATTTTTATGGGTAGTCTGGAACAAACAAGGCTGAAATCCGCAATTAGTCAGACCAACTTCTATACCAGGTATGTCGATGACACTTTCGTTATTTGTAATTCTTTTGATGATGCATCTCAAGTACTAAAAGTCTTGAACAGCGCCCATCCTAATATTAAGTTTACAATGGAGCATGAGAAAGAGGAGAAGTTCCATTTTCTTGACAGAAAAGAGACCTGGAGGGCGGTTTATCTTAACTTCAAAAGTTTCTGCCCTATAAGTTACCAAAAAGGATTAGTGAGAACACTATTTGACCGTGTAAGAAAGCTGTGTTCAGAAGAAAAGATTGAGGAAGAGTTATCCATTGTGGAGAAATGCCTACGCGAAAACGGTTACCCACAAAAGTTCATCGACAAGTATGGGAGACGTCATGTTGAAAAAGTGAAAAGCAGCACAGTAGAGAAAAAGCCCATCTTTCTGCAGCTTGCATTCAAATGTGATGATACTGCCAGTAGAATAAGATGCAGACTGAACGCTACCCTGAAAAGAACATATCCAGCCGCCAAGCTTGTATGTGTTTATCAAACAACTAGTTGTTTGAGACAATCAAAGTGGACAAATACCC